>JZKD02S1264989.1:0-12181 GCA_000966675.3 Picea glauca | reverse complement strand
GTGTCCACCTTCATTAGTGATACTTTCTTTTCTTCAATCATGTCTCTCACAAAGTGATATTGAACATCAATGTGCTTTGTCTTTGAATGATAAGCATGGTTCTTCACCAGAAAAAATGCACTCTGACTGTCACACTCTATCCTTATAGCTTGTTGTATCAACTCAATACCTGAACACAATCTTTGTAACCATTTTTCTTCCTTACTTGCATGAGTGGCTGCCATGTATTCATATTCTATAGTTGAAAGTTCCACTACAGCCTGCCTTTTGCTCATCCAACTTATTGCTCCTCCAAACAAGTTAAACACATACCCACTTGTAGATCTCCTACGATCCAAATATCCAGCCCAGTCTGCATCCACAGAGCCATGTATATCGACCACTCTGTCCAATCCCGATATTCCTTCGTAGCACAATCCATAGCTAGCAGTGCCATGCAAATACCTAAAAACCCATTTTACTGTTTTCCAATTCTCCTTCCATGGTTTTGACATATACATGTTCAAAACTCCCACTGCATGTGCAATGTCCGGTCTAGTATAGACCATTGCATACATCAAACTGCCAACTGCACTCGCATATGGAACATGAGACATGTCCTCCTATTCTTCATGTGTCTTGGGATACTGATTCACAGATAACTTTACACCAACATGAATAGGAACCTTTACTGGTTTATATTCCTGCATATTAAACCTCTGCAATATTGTCTCGACATATTTTCTCTGATTTAACTAGAGTTTCCTCCTTTTTCGGTCTCTTTTAATTTCCATGCCCAAAATGAAATTTGAATCACCAATATCCTTCATGTCTAATTTAGAGGACAACTGAGTTTTCACATCTTGGATAATCTCCTTGTTTTTTCCTATCAACAACATGTCATCCACATACAAGACCAAATAAATCAAATGATCACCAATTGATTTATAATACACACAATGATCCTCTTTTCTTCTTGTGAAGCCAAGTCCCAACATATAAGTATCAAATTTTTTATACCACATCCTTAGTGATTGTTTTAAACCATACAGGGACTTTTTTAGCTTGCATACCGACTTCTTCTTTCCTTTCACAGCACAACCTTTTCGTTGCTTCATAAAGATTTCTTTTTCCATATCCCCATATAGGAATGTTGTCTTCACATCCATCTGTTCTACTTCAAAATCAAATGCAGCAACAACAGATAACATAAATCTTATAGAGGTTAACTTGGCAACAGGAGAAAAAATCTCACCAAAATCAATTCCCTCAACTTGGGAATAACCCTTTGCTACTAACCGAGCTTTGTATTTCTCCACTTTTCCTTCTGCATTCAGCTTCTTTTTAAACACCCATTTGCTACCAATGGGATTTCTTCTGGTTGGCAACTCCACTAGATCCCAAGCCTCATTCTTATCCAAAGATGCCATTTCTTCTTCCATGGCCCTTTTCCAAAGATTTTCATCCTCTAAATCCATTGCCTCCCTGACAGTTCTAGGATCTTCATCAGTGATAGACAAAGAAAAATTTGAAAGAAAATTAGATGGAATACACCTTTCCAGTATCCTTGTTTCTCGATCCGATCTCCTCAATACTAGAGTATGAGGATCTTCTTCTTCTAATTCATGTTCTTCTGTAGAGTCTACTTCATCATCCTTTAAATCGAACTCTATCTTCTGTGGTTCTTCCTTACTTGGTAGGACTTCCTGTTTAACAACATCCTTCATTTCTCTAAATACCACATCTTAGCTATACACTACCTTCTTAATTTATGGGTTCCAAAGCTTATAACCTTTGAGACCATCTTTATATCCAATAAAGATACATTTTTCAACCTTCTTATCCATCTTACTCTTTTTTTCCTTTGGAACATGAACATATGCTTCACAGCCAAATACCTTAAGATGTGTTAGAGAAGGTTCCTTACCATTCCATACCTCTTGTGGAGTCTTGTCACCCAACACTGATGAGGGTGATATGTTGACCAGACAACATGCAGTACCCACTGCCTCTGCCCAAAATTCTTTCCCTAACCCGACACCACTGAGCATGAACCTTGCTTTTTCCATCAGCATCCTGTTCATCCTTTCTACAACTCCATTCTGTTGAGATGTATATGGAGTAGTATTATCCCTTGCTATACCACACTTCTTACAGAATTCTTCAAATTCATTCCCGCAGAGCTCTCCGCCATTATCTGTTCTCAACACCTTAATTCTTCTCTCTATTTGATTCTCAACAAGAGCCTTAAACTCTTTAAACCTATCAAAGACTTTAGATTTCTTCCTGAGGAAATATATCCAAGTTTTCCTCAAGAAGTCATCTATAAATGAGACATAGTACACAAATTTTCCCAATGATGGGACCGACACAGGTCCAAAAACATCATTGTCCGCTTCCATAGCTCAAAGATTTTCCCATTAAACTTCTCGATCTCCATCTTCAAATTGCTTGCCATTTCTTTTCACTTGAAAAACAATATCGCATATCTCCCACTATAACAAGGCTTATCACAATCCCGAGCCAAACCCTTGACCACAAAGGCGTCCCCCTAAAGCCAATAAATCTATGATACCAAATGTAAATTCTAACCGTGTACAATGTCTACTGTAAATAGATATTCAGAAAAGAACAAAAAAGATACAATGAAAAATACAAACATTACACAGATATTTTTCCCATGGAAACCCGAACCGGGAAAACCAACATATATTATATTCATTCATTGTGTTACATTGTTTACAATAAAATATACATATAGGATCCAGCGACATCCAAAACCCTAACCCAATGACCTGGATTAGTCCAAAACCCTTATTCCTTAACCGGAAATAGAAAACCATCCACAAAAACCATGTGCCAAAAAAACCACCTCAATAGATGACACTACTACTCATGCAAAGAATATAACACATACCCAACATTGTAGAAGGAAGAAATTTTATAAGTGGAGTGAATTGTACGGAAGTGTCTATACAGTTTTGTGTACTTGCACACTAGTCGCAGTGGGAACAGTCACGTACGTACGTGGGTTAGAGTGGGCATAGTCATGTATGTACACAGGTTGTAGAAGGGTGAATCATGTACATTTGTACAAGGTTTCTGAGAAGGAGCAGGTCTGTACAAGATGACATGAGCAACAGTACAAGTGATGTCAACAAATCGTACATGTGGTCTACAATAATTTTGTAAGTTGGGATTTGTCCCAAATATTTTGTTGATATTTTTTGGTTTTCGAAAGAAAAGGTTGTCTTCATATTTTGGTGAATTTATATTGGTTGTGAGTGTTGGTTTTTCCCCTTGAAATTCTAAAATCGATAAAGTTATATAACGTAATTTTTTTTATCTCATATGAGTCGATGATTCATCTATGATCTTGTTGTTTCCACTGATATATTTTTCAATGAATAATTTCAGTGTAAAATTGTTCAGTGATAACAGCCAGGGTTTATTGTTAGATCACTAGGAAACAATTTTTATATCTGAAATTAGTCACATAGAGTTACATGTGAAATTTGACACTTTAGACATGTATATCGAGATAGGAATATGGCAATCGACTCACTTTCTAAGGAAGCCATTATGACAATGTATTTTATTATGATTATGGAACAGTAGTAGACATTGATAGGGTGTTAACATGTCATAGCGAAGAGATTGTCCCTAATCTGTAACTTTCTATGTGGTTTTTTATTTGTCTTGAAGCTCTTTGGGGGCTTTAGTTATTTTTTAGGCAAACCCATGATAAACGTTTTTTGATATAATTTTGGTATTGTTATAGTCCCTACTACTTGTATCATATTATTTTAAATATTTTTTTTCTAAACGCTTTAATGTCAAAAGATTGTATCTCTTTTTCTCAAAATTAGAAGTTATGTTTTTTCTAGATAAAAATAAATTGACAACATGTAGATAAACATCACAAAAGGAGGAAGTTTGTTATCTATTAAAAAAATACGAAGTACACCAAATTTATTTAACTCTTAAAAAAATCTGAATTGCACCATTTAATATGACAAAGTACTTCAAATATCATTAACATAATCCAAAATTCATGGATATGAGTGGATTTACAACTCTAAAAAACTTTAAGAATTCATAAATTTTGAAATCTATTATTGTTTTGGGTTGCCTAGACAATTTTCCTTTCTTCTTTTCTTATGTTCTCTCACATTACTCCACTATTCTTTTTCTTTTATTTTCTTGATATACCTTCTCTATCTTCATCCATAGATCCTTTGTGGAAGTACATTGTCCCATGCTTTCTTTGGCAGAACTTGAGAGTCCATTGAAAATGGCCTTGGGAGCAAATGCATCATTCTTGTTTTCTTCCTTTTGACCTACAAAATTTGACTTATTATTTAAGGGAACTGATCCACCAATAGTTTCTTTCCAAAAACCTTCTCCTTTTCCCTTCAAATGACCTTTCATTTCTATTCTCCATGCTGAATAATTTGTCTCATCAAAGATTGGAACTTCATCATCCATTTGTGTGTCCATGGATCTCATCGAATCTTGTAAGGCTTATAGTGAAGGTCTACTCTGATACCAAAAAAACTAAATACACCAACAACATGTACCAATACTCTCCTCAATATATCATATCTGATAACAT
Source organism: Picea glauca (assembly GCA_000966675.3). Lineage (NCBI taxonomy): Eukaryota > Viridiplantae > Streptophyta > Pinopsida > Pinales > Pinaceae > Picea > Picea glauca. The sequence goes on along the minus strand of JZKD02S1264989.1, from coordinate 7,587 downwards.
AGATCTCATACCCAAAATCCACAAATAGTAAACTATCCAATTCTAGTTGCAAATAATTTATTTTTAATTGTTTTCTTGTTATAGCCAGTGAACCCATGACTAACCACTTTGACTGGTCAAATTATTCTAATAACTTCTAGAATAATTTGACTTATTTGACCTTGTAGAGGCTTCTAGATAACTCATGAGGGTTCTCCAACTTCACATGGCCATAACTCTCTAACCGCGAGGAGTGATGTGGCGTTACACATATCATCGGAAATAACATGACATATACTATCCATATGGGATAGTTTATCCTGCATATTTAGTGATATTCATTGCATTATTCCTTAATAAAACTTGGGTTCCATAACCACACTGCTGGACTACCTAACCATTTGGACTTGACAAAGAATCTTCCTATGTGGGATTTCACCATAAGGGGACCACTTTGGATTTTATCCATTTGGTTATTCCTATCAACCATGACAAGACAACAATGACAAACCGTTACATCATCCTGTCTATACATCAATTGATAAAAATACATCACTATTGCACCACTTAACATCTTTGACATCAATTACATCTATGACAACACAAGCCATAAATAAATACATCATTGATACTATGAAAAGACATCAACTCTTTGACATCAATGAAAACATAGTGCAACACTTAGGATCCAGGAGAGAGGAGCATTCTCCTAGGATAGTTCAGAGGAATTTGGACTTCATAGGGAGTCAACACGCTCAGATGGAGCATCACTAATATAGAGGGAGTCTACATTCAGGTACATGTGGAAGAGAAGAACATTCCAAGTAGGTTTCATGGGTAGAGGAGGCCAGACATGAGGTTTAGAGGAAGGAGGCTTCTAGGGCATGTGAGACCTCCATGGAGGATCCATATTTTTCAGCAGGTTTTACTACAATGATAGAGAAGGAAGCTAGTCAGGAAGAATATAGAGTGGGGTTTTCTTCAGTGAAAGAGGGATGCAGATAGTCAGGAGGATTGGAGTAAAACTATGGTAGAGGCGACATAGTCACTTCAAGTGTGGGAGACAAAGGTACATCCATATGATGGTTTATGGGATACTTCCCTTGCTAAGAGGGAGTGTTGATGACATTGTAGCTTTGATATGTATTCCCACAGGAGGCCAAGGTGTCAGGCATGTGGGAATATTCGTTGACACCAGTTTAGCCTTTCGTTTCAGTGAAATTGGCCCCATAATGAGGCTAAGGAATCATGGGAAAGTTGATGGGATTTGTGGGCTTGTCACGTGGTGCCACACCCATAAAGATGATCAAAATCTTCCAATTAATTGTTGATTTTAGAAAGGGTGCCTAAAATCACTCATTGGACGTGTATGTAAAGAAGAGAGGTCATTGTGACATTTGATTAATAGTGCAAGTATGGAGTTCACATAAGTGAGTGAGAACTTATTGTAGGAGGATTGGTGATTTCAACAAGGGAATGTCTAGAAATTTGGAAAATATGACTTAGGAGAGAGGTAGTCGTAGAAGGAAGAAATTGTACAAGTGGAGTGAATTGTACAGAAGTGTCTATACATTTTTGTGTACTTGCACGCGGGTTTCAGTAAGAACAGTCACGTACATACGTGGGTTAGAGTGGGAATAGTCGTGTATGTACACAGGTTCTAGAAGGGTGAATCATGTACATTTGTACAAGGTTTTTCAGCAGGAGCAGGTCTATACAAGATGACATAAGCAATAGTGCAGGTGATGTCAGCAGATCGTACAGGTGGTCTACAACAATTTTGTAAGTTGGGATTTGTCCCAAATATTTGGTTGATATTTTTTGGTTTTTGAACGACAAGGTTGTCTTCATATTTTCTTGAATTTGTATTGGTTGGGAGTGTTGGTTTTTCCCTCTGAATTTCTAAAATTGAAAAAGTTACATAACATATTTTTTTTGTCGCATATGAGTTGATGATTCATCTATGATCTTGTTGTTTCCACTGATATATTTTTTAGTGAATAATTTTAGTGTAAAATTGTTCAGTGATAACAGCGAGGGTTTATTGTTAGATCACTAGGAAGCAATTTTCAAATATGAAATTAGTCACATAGAGTTGCATGTGAAAATTGACACTTTAGGCATGTATATCAAGATAGGAATATGACAATCGACTCACTTTCGATGGAAGCCATTATGACAATGGATTTTATTATGATTCTGGAATAGTAGTTGACATTGATGGGGTGTTAACATGTCATAGTGAAGATATTATCCCTAATCTGTAACTTTCTATGTGGTTTTTTATTTGTCTTGAAGTTTTTTGGGAGCTTTAGTTATTTTTTAGGCAAACCCATGATAAACGCGTTTTGATATAATTTTGGTATTGTTATAGTCCTTACTACGTGTATCATATTATTTTAAATGTTTTTTTCTAAACGCTTTAATGTCAAAAGATTGTAACTCTTTTTCTCAAAATTAGAAGTTATGTTTTTTCTAGATAAAAATAAATTGATAGCATGTAGATAGACACCACAAAAGGAGGAAGTTTATTAACTCTTTAAAAAAATATGAAGTACACCTAATTTAGTTAAATCTTAAAAAAATATGAATTACACCATTTAATATGTCAAAGTACTTCAAATATCGTTAACATAATCCAAAAGTCATAGATATGAGTGGATTTACAACCATGAAAAACTTTAAGAATTCATAAATTTTGAAATCTATTATTTTTTGGGTTGCGTAGACAATTTTCATTTCTTCTTTTCTTATGTTCTCTCACATTACTCCACTATTCCTTTTCTTTTATTTTCTTGATATACCTTCTCTATCTTCATCCATATATCCTTTGTGTAAGTACATTGTCCCATGCTTTCTTTGACAGAACTTGATAGTCCATTGAAAATGGCCTTGGGAGCGAATGCATCATTCTTGTTTTCTTCCTTTTGATCTACAAAATTTGACTTATTCTTTAAGGGAACTAATCCACCAATAGTTTCTTTCCAAACACCTGCTCCTTTTCCCTTCAAATACCCTTTCATTTATGTTCTCCATGATGAATAATTTGTCTCATCAAAGATTGGAACTTCATCATCCATTTTTGTGTCCATGGATCTCCTCCAATCTTGTAAGGATTATAGTGAAGGTTTGCTCTGATACCAAAAAAAATAATACACCAACAACATGTACCAATACTCTCCTCAATATATCATATCTGATAACATAGATCTCATACCCAAAATCCACAAATAGTAAACTCTCCAATTCTAGTTGCAAATAATTTATTTTTAATTGTTTTCTTGTTGCAACCACTTAACCCATGGCTAACCACTTTGACTTGTCAACTTGTTCTAAGAGATTCTAGAATAATTTGACTTATTTGACCTTCTAGAGGCTTCTAGATAACTCGTGAGGGTTCTCCAACTTCACATGGCCATAACTCTCTAACCATGAGGAGTTATGTGGCATTACACATATCACCGAAAACAATATGACATATACTATGCATATGGAATAGTTTATATTGCAAATTCAGAGATATTCATTACATTATTCCTGAATCAAACTTGGGTTCCATAACCACATTGTTGGACTACCTAACCATTTGGACTTCACAAAGCGACTTCCTGTGTGGGATTTCACCATAAGGGGACCACTTTGGAGTTTATCCATTTGGTTATTCCTATTAACCATGACAAGACAACAATGAAAAACCTTTGCATCATCCCGTCTATACATCAATTGATGACAATACATCACTATGACACCACTTAACATCTTTGACATCAATTACATCTATGACAACACAAGCCATAAATAAATACATCAATGATACTATGACAAGAAATCAACTCTTTGACATCAATCATTTGACATCAATGACAACATAGTGAAACACTCAAGATCCAAGAGGGAGGGGCATCCTCCTAGGACAGTTTAGAGTAAGTTGGACATCATAGGGAGTCAACATGCTTAGATGGAGCATCAATAATATAGAGGGAGTCTACATTCAGGTAGATGTGGAAGAGAAGAGTCTTCCAAGTAGGTTTCATGGGTAAAGGAGGTCAGACATGAGGTTTAGAGGAAGTAGGCTTCTAGGGAATGTGAGACCTCCATGGAGGATCCATATTTTTCAGTAGGTTTGCTACAGTGATAGAGAAAGAAGCTATTCAGGAAGAAAATAGAGTGGGATTTTCTTCAGTGACAGAGGGATGCAGGTATTCAGGAGGATTGGAGTGAAAATATGGTAGAGGAGACATAGTCACCTCTAGTGTGGGAGACATAGGTACATCCAGATGATGGTTGATGGGATACTTCCCTCACTAAGAGGGAGTGTTGATGATATTGTAGCTTTGATATGTATTGCCACAGGAGGCCAAGGTGTCAGGAATGTGGGAATATTCATTGACACCAGTTTAGCCTTTCGTTTCAGTGAAATCGGCCCCAGAATGAGGCTAAGGCCTCATGGGAAATTTGATGGGATTTGTGGGCTTGTCTCGTGGTGGCACACCCATAAAGAGGATTAGAATATTCCAATTAACTGTTGATTTTAGAAAGGGTGCCTAAAATCACTCATTGGACTTGTATATAAAAAAGAGAGGTCATTGTGAAATTTGATTAATAGTGCAAGTATGGAGTTCACATAAGTGAGTGAGAACTTATTGTAGGAAGAATGGTGATTTCAACAAGGGAATGTCTATAAATTTGGAAAACATGACTTAGGAGAGAGGTAGTCGTAGAAGGAAGAAATTGTACAAGTGGAGTGAATTGTACATAAGTGTCTATATAGTTTTGCATACCTGCACGTGGGTCACAGTGGGAACAGTCACGTATGTACGTGGGTTAGAGTAGGCATAGTCATGTATGTACATAGGTTGTAGAAGGGTGAATCATGTACATTTGTACAAGGTTTCTGAGGAGGAGTAGATCTGTACAAGATGACATGAGCAATAGTACAGGTGACATCAACAGATCGTACAGGTGGTCTACAACAATTTTGTAAGTTGGGATTTGTCCCAAATATTTTGTTGATATTTTTTGGTTTTTGAAGGACAAGGTTGTCTTCATATTTTGGTGAATTTGTATTGGTTGGGAGTGCCGGTTTTTCCCTCTGAATTTCTAAAATTGATAAAGTTACATAACATTTTTTTTTTGTCTCATATGAGTTGATGATTCATTTATGATCTTGTTGTTTCCGTTGATATATTTTTCAGTGAATAATTTCAATGTAAAATTGTTCAATGATAACAGCTAGGGTTTATTGTTTGATCACTAGGAAACAATTTTCAAATCTGAAATTAGTCACATAGATTTGCATGTGAAAATTGACACTTTAAGCATGTATATGGAGATAGGAATATGACAATCAACTCACTTTTTAAGGAAGTCATTATGACAATGGATTTTATTATGATTATGGAACAATAGTCGACATTGATAGGGTGTTAACATGTCATAGTGAAGATATTATCCCTAGTCTGTAACTTTCTATGCGGTTTTTTATTTGTCTTTAAGTTTTTTGGGAGCTTTAATTATTTTTTAAGCAAACTCATGATAAATATTTTTTATATAATTTTGGTATTGTTATAATCTCTACTACTTGTATCATATTATTTTAAATGTTTTTTTCTAAAAGATTTAATGTCAAAAGATTGGAACTCATTTTCTCAAAATTAGAAGTTATGTTTTTTCTAAGATAAAAATAAATTGACAGCATGTAAACACCACAAAAGGAGGAAGTTTGTTAACTCTTAAAAAAATATGAAGTACACCAAATTTAGTTAACTCTTAAAAAAAATATGAATTACACCATTTAATATGTCAAAGTACTTCAAATATCGTTAACATAATGCAAAAGTCGTGGATTTACAACTCTGAAAAACTTTAAAAATTCATAAATTTTGAAATCTATTATATTTTTGGGTTCCCTAGACAATTTTCCTTTCTTCTTTTCTTATATTCTCTCACATTACTCCACTATTCCTTTTCTTTTAATTTCTTCTCCTTTATACATATCTCATCATTATTTTTTCTTACTCTATTTCTTGACAAGGAATAATCATAATAATCCTCCTTTTCCAAACTTTTATTGGCTCGCTCAAATTAAAACTTAGACTAAATCTTACCCACCACATTAAATTAAATTAGAAAAGACAGAAAAATGGTACGCTCCTTTAATCTCCATTTAAATAATAACAAAAATACATTAAAAATGGTACGCTCCTTAATATTCATTAAATTATCACATGGCAGACTTGATCTTGGGCAGAACACCTTTGTTATGCGATGGAAGACCCTGAACATTTGCTAGCTGGAGGTTCGGAGAAGGACGGATGAAGCGACCGAAATGTTTTCCGCAAAATCCTTTCATAAGTAACCCAAAACAAATAACTGCCATCCGAGGATGGGAGGTCGATCAAATTTCTCTAATAATGCCGAATTCTGTGACAGAAGCATAGCCAAACGATCCGACTGCTTCATTTTTACTAAATTTACAACTTATATAATATGTACGAGAAACCCATTCACTAATGAAGACATTTAATATTCTTGAACTGTAAATTGCTAAATGCAGACTCTCGTCTATTTTTATTGAAGGGATGATAGAATTTGTGGGTGATCTGCCGTGGATTTTTCCCACAGAAATATGCCCGGGATTTACTACAAAGCACCGGAATGTTAATTTCTATGGGCTGTTGCGTCCCTGTGTGTAGATGTAATCTGTATGTGCAGCAAGAGTCCTCCGATTCAAGCACGCTGCTTCATCCATATTAAAATCGCAGCTCTCCTCGGCCTCTTTTTGCTGCGCCGGTTCTTCGCCACTAGCTGACTGTAATATATCCACCATTGAAGACAAAGTTAGGGTTGTAAAATTGAAAAACATTATAAAAGGCGTCCATCAGTTCGTTATAATATATTTGGAAAGATGTAGACTCATCTTACGGCGGCATTCATCACTTTATTATCTTTTGGAAACCGTTGCCAACTTCCCAATAACCTCGTGATCCGATCATCTGTATACGAATTAAAAAAATTAGGGAAAATACTCCGCGATTCCGTCCAAGACCACTCAAGGGAATTTGCCGTTTATGAAAGATCAATTTTACAATGAATTTCTCAAATTGCAATTGGAGGGTGACATTTCAATATGAATAATTGATTACCAATCAAAGTAATTAGAATCTGACCAATATCATATCCAGAAAATGCATTTGGAAAAGACATTTCTCGCGATATAAGAATTTACCTCTCTCAATTGGATGAATCGCCAATACTGTCGTCAGAAGAAGAAGGGCGCATAGCATGAAAACCCCGAGTCTCGAACCAATTGTGCTGCGCATCTTCGTCATTTCGACCGGTCAAGAGATGATCAAACGAACATCTCTAATGCCATTCGATCAATTCTCCAAACTGTGAGCGATTCGGATAAAGAGATTACAGCAGCATTCACTCCTGTAACTGCTATTCATATGATTCGGTCGCCAACAACAAGATCCAAATTGAATGTTGAAAGCGGACTACCAGCCTGCCGCCTGCAAGGGTTGACAATTGCGTATGGATCCGTGCATTCCATTAATGAATTCATATACGCAATCGAGAAATAATTAATAAGCAATTTAAAAATAA
>JZKD02S1264967.1:0-12181 GCA_000966675.3 Picea glauca | reverse complement strand
TTTAATAGTTTACTATGATATATATATTGTAATATAATGTGAGTAATGCTAATTCGTATTTCATCAAAATACTATATAACAACCTTAAAAATTATAATGATTAATATAATAATATTGTAAATAATATTATAATGATTAATATAATAATATAGTAAATAATATTATAGGTTGTCTATATGTTAAATAAAGATTTATTAAGCTTTAAAAGGTATTTTTTTTACATTTTAGAGATTTAGAGTTAAGATGGATTTAATCGAACCTTTGTTGTTAAACAAAAAAGAAAAAGAAAAAAAAAAAGACCAAGTAATATAATTTTATCTTACACCATGTTGATTAATCTTCTTGTCAAAAGAGAAGATGATTAATATTAATTGTAACATGTATATAAATGTAAACTATGATTTATACTATTCTCTTATGTTGCCCACAATGTTTTTTTACCATGTTACAAAGCCTGGGGAAAACCCCAGAGTACTTCCCCTCATTTCGAGGATGCCACCCAAGGTAAACCCTAGAATTTTCAAGGCATATGGTTGGTCAACAACAAAGCTCAAATCCATTACAATGATGTACTCGTTAAGAGCTCAACATGTCACTTGTGGGAATTGAACCTAGGTGAGGAGGATAACAATCATTCCTTCCAAACACCTAAGCTAAACCCAATTGGCATATGTTACCCACCACCTAAGAAAAATTAGATAATATTATTGCACCCAGAGGTACTTTTTATTCTAGCAAGACATGGTTTTTACAATGTAACATGGATACTGCTAGTACATGTTGATCAAAACACTATATATTAACCATATAGTAAAAAACATAAAACTACATACACATACTCTCTCTCTCTCTCTCTCTCTCTCTCTCTCTCTCTCTCTCTCTCTATATATATATATATATATATATGAAATCTTTGCACCTCAAGGGATTTGATTCCTCTTGGCACTTGATAGATCCATATTTAAGATGGATATACACTAATTTATGTGCATTTGATCAAATATTAATAACTCAAGCATTCTTTGTCAAAAAAAAAATAGTATATAATATAGGTTTATATTATAGGAAATGCTTGCACCTTATAATGTGATCTCTCATAGTGTTTGATTAATTCGGAGTTAAGATGACTCTAAACTTATTTATTTTGAATTGATCAATATTAATCACTCAAACCTTCTTTGTCAAAAAAAAACACCGAATAAATAATATAGTTTTATCTCATCAAAACATATTTGCACATTAAGAGATATGATCCATGTCGACCCTTGATAAATTTAAAATTAAAATAGATTTAGAGTAATTTATATGCATTTGATAAAATATAATTTTGAACTGTAAACTACCATGGATATTACACTAGATAGTTCATCACAAGAAATCTAACAAAATACCAAAATCTTTACTATGAAGGTTAATTTTCTTTAGATATCAGATTTTTTAATTACTGGTTTTCTGCTTTAAAATGTATGAAATAGTTGAAATTCAAGAAATAGAGAACATAAATAATACACACACCATCCACAAATAAACACAAGATATGATGTGGGAAACCAATATGGGAGAAAACTCAAATAAAAGGTGAGGCTACTCTACTCTCTTTTCTTCAAATGCAAGTACAAAGAAGGAGGCACTCTCTGTGGAGTTTCCTTTGACATTGTGGCCTTTATGGATGCTATAAAATCTCTCCTCCTTTTTTATTCTCATAGCATGCCACTCTTAGATGTTTTTCTCATCTATGGAACAAGATACAATTCAAAAAATTGGAATCCCTTATCCTCCTAGAGGCTTGATATTTAACATAGCTTGATAGTCGTCTAAGGTTAGGGTATTGACTTCCTCAACCTTCAATTAGTGATTGTATTTGGGAATTCTAGAATGTTCTAGAAAATCCACTACGTGGCTAGCCCCACATGTTTAATTAATGGGGGTTGACGTGGCACCCACTCACACCAAGGTGAACAATACAATAGGTCAACATTCAGGATGCATAAATTTTGCATATGAACTCGAGTTGAGGCGATTCTTGCACCATTAGAAAGGTCTAGGTGTGTAGAATATAGTCAGTGGATCCATTGTTAGATTTGGATAGTAAAAATATGTCATTTATGCCTCAAAATGGCTCCATAAGATTTTAGATGATTTTTTGGACCCAAATTTCCAAATTGGGACTAGCTGCTAAAATGAATCTGCAAGTTTATTCCTCTAATTTGTTTTCACGCATAAAGCATTGAGATAGATGAAAAATAATATGATGATCCAATCATAGGGGCTTCATCTTGTTAACCATGTTGGAAAATTGGTTTCCATTGATGTCAACCCTAGAAGAACTTCAGAAACCCTGTAGATTGGTTGAAGAAAAAGAGCATGGATGACATTACAAATGCATGTAAAACCCCCATGTATTGATATCCTTGATCACTCTGTTTCCAATGACAGGTGGCACGCCACATGGCTCCTCATGGTTGAGGAGATATGCCCTCTTATAGATGATCACATGGATTGTAAACAAGAAGTGACAGGTCGACCCTAAAGTTAATTTAAGAAGAAAAGTGTTGTAAACAAGAAGTGATAGGTAGGCCTTGAAGTCAAGAAAAGGAAATGTGTTGAAGAGTATAAATATACATCAAGAACCTTTCATGCTATCAAGTAGGAAAGTGTGATGGAGCTAGTAGAAGTGGGTTTTCACTTGTGCTAGGAATATTGACGAAGTTCAACGAGGAGCAAGTTTGAAAAGAGCGAAGGGTATGGAGGTGATTGTACTACCCTTTTGAGGGAATCCACAAGTTTCAGTGGAGCAAGTCACGGACATCCATGGGTCACAATGGAGAAAGTCGTGGATATCCACGAGTTGGCAGTTGATAAGTTGCAAATCTTAGGAAAGGCTCGAGGAGAAAGCTCTGAGGAAGGTTTGAATATCAATTATCTCATGTACCATGTTTTTCTCATGATAAAAGGTATGCTTGTCTATATGTATTGAGGATTGGAAATATTTGGCACATGATTGACACATATTTTGGTGATTTTGGGGCATATGATTTGGAGGAAATTCTTGGAGAGCTTGTCATAATCTTTAAATGGTTGCATCAATTTTGATGATAATGATATATTAGTATCAATAACAACAGTAGTAACAAGTTGATTCTCTCTCTCTCTCTCTCTCTCTCTCTCTCTCTCTTATATATATATATATATATATATATATATATATATATATATATTCAAGGGTGGAAAGAAGGGGAAAGAAAAAGGAGTTGTAGCCTCCTTCTGTGCCAAAGAATATAGGGAGTTGGAGCCTCCTTTGGGTTGGAGCCTGTAAACTAAAGGGTTGAAGACTCATTCCAGTTGGAACTGGAGAACTTGGAAGCTGTAGCTTCCTTTGAATTAGTACCTAGACATTCTAACATAAACTCAACCCTTTTCCAAGACTAATCCTTTCAGCATGCTCATTATTTATCAATGATTTTCATAACAAAGATTATTGGCTGAAAAAAACCAACAATTTTGATAGTAAAATCATGAATGTGATCTCGTCAAAGTTTTCAACCTCTTCTCTATTTTTGCATCAAATTTTCCAAAACCTCCCAGTGCTTCACCAAAGTTTGTCAAAGTCTCCATAGCATAAAAAAATTGCAAATATTCATGTCCATAATTAAGTCAAGGTCAAACCCTTATTCTTTTGTTATGAAAAGATTGTCTTCGGTTTATTAAATTATCCATCCTTTATAAGGTCTTTGGGGGTAAAAGTTAAAATACTTGGTATTATTGTTTATAACCACCATTTGGTATGGTTTTGCAAAACGTAACTTGGGCACTGACCATCAAGCCCAATCTCCAAGTCCGAGCATTCGAAACCAAAATCCAAGCATACATCATAAGAATCGAGAGTCAAGTCACAAGGCACCAAGGAGTAAAATCCTACAAGGATCCAAAGTTCTTGTACTATGTGTCCATTAATCTCCTAGTCGCGCAGCTATATAAAGACTTGAATTTCTTTTCTACTTGCGCATGTGGATTTTCCCACTACATAAAAAGAAATGAGCTCTCGTCCAAATGTCAAGAATTCCACATCATCGCCAAAGACTCCAACCAAGTGCCACAAATCCATGAGAGAGTCGAATGTCAAGTGTCATGGAGATGCCCAAGAAATGATTTATGCTGAGAATCGTGTGCTTATTTTGCAGGAAAATAAAGAATACATGAATGGTGATAGTCGGTACAACATTAAAATAATTTGTTGTGGTGGGAAACATCAAGTCGCATTTTTCATGAGTGCACACTAGCGTTGTTGATCATCCTTCTTATCACTAACCTGGCAATCCATACGATGAAAAATTTGGCACTTATGATGATAATTAGTTTTATTGTGCCATGATACTTGTGAGATTCTTTTAGTACTCCCCTTACGCAGATTCAAGTATGGAGAAACGTGTATGTTTTAGCAAATGACTAAGCATGAAAACTAAAGCAATGATACTTCTCAAAGACATTGGCATTGGTGGCATTATACATCCAATCGACCGTTATGGATTTGATTTTGACATAAAAAGGTTTCATAGGTGCAATGACCTCAACTATTGTCTTTGTATTTCGGAGCATAACAAGCTTTTTGGTGTCTCAAGATGATCAAAATTATCTTGATTATAATGTTAATTCTACAGAGGTGCGAAGTGCAAGATATGATACGCTTGTTCTTGCTGAAGTTGGATATGCTATTGGAAGTTCTAGGGTTTTGACATCATTTCTTAAATATGCTTACCACAACTTATAGATGCTATGGGAGTTTCTTTGGAGCAGAGCTCGGTCCATTTGCAAACATAATACTGGTATCTCATTGGAGAAATTTAATAATTCAGTAGAAGCATTGGTTTTATTTGATGCAGTAATTGCAGATGCAGGGAAGACAACTTTTATACATGTTTCTTCCTACCCACCTGTCACGATTTTTATCTAAATCTTGAAGTAATTAAAGTTTAACCCATAAAATAGGATCTAACTAAAATAGTAGATCTTATCTTTGAATAGTTAGATTCTAGTCTTTTTGGATCTATTTTCTATACTTAGTCTCAAAGGAGTTTTGATCCATGGTTTTTGGATCTTGGATGTGGAACTATGTTTCTATATATGGCAAAACAAAAGAGTTTCGGAAGGGGATATTTCTTTGGAAGGAAGCTTGGGGGTTCAAGTGCTTGGAAGGGCGAAGTTTGGGAATTGTATTTGTTACACATTATTTTTGTCACCTTTATGGTCGTTAATGATGTACACCCATCCTTTGTATTTAGAATGATCAATTGTCTTAATCCCTGAAGAAGAATGAAGATGAACTTTCCCAGAGAGATGAAATTATCTTTTATTTTGTAAAAATACTTGTAAAGAAGGATCATCACACCTTGTTGAGTGTTAAGGGTGCGACGATCTAGGATCAATGCAGATTGCACCACAGTGGTCTCTGACATTGTCATAGTTTGCTCAATGTTAAGGGTGGGACGATCGCCCATACGAAGGAAAAAAGAGAAGATTCTCGACGCTTCTAGAATAGAAGCTTTGAGGGTGAGGTGGCCTCCGATCGGTTTGGATCTAAGTTGCATCCCTGATATCATGGGATCATCCTATCCTTTTCATCCTATAAAGGAGGGGAGTTTTGATAGGAAAAGTTATCTTGGGAATGGTTAGAGGATTTTTGGAACTTCATCTTAGTTACAAAGATTCAAATAATGAGATATTAGTCTAGCCAAGAGTTTGGATTAGCTTCAGCTATAACTAATTCATATGGAGTGTTTGGGCCTATGGTGGCTTTGAGTTTTTCTTTGTCAAGTTGAGATCATAAGTAGTTGTCAGATCTATAGCCTCAGAATCCGTGGAGTAGAAGTGTGTGGGAAGAAAGGAACAATTGGAAGGAACCTGACAACATCAAGGCATATGGTTGTATCTTTCTTCCACATTCTTTAATACATATATACTTTTTTTTCCTATATGAACGTTATTTTTCCATATTCTAAGATTCCTTAATCAGGTACATAGTTTCATATCAAATAGACTCGGTTATTTTTGTCTTCCTTGGCTTGTGTTTCTTTGCAGATACTTCTCCATAAGACTTATGACTGAGATGGGATCACATTGGTGAGGTCAAGTCTACAACATTTGAAAGGTATGTTTTGGATCGTCTTCTTATTTTGTAACTAAAATCTAAGGAAAATTTAGTATACCGTCTTGTTTTGTTCTAGTTTCAGGGTGAAACTAGGGAGATCAGTTTGTGTCAGCACTTACCGATTTGTCCTGAAACAATATTGAAGGAGATTCATTTCCTACAACATTTCATGCTCAAAGATTTGACATTTTGATGATTAGATGGTGTTCTTGTTGTAAACCTTCTTTATTTATGCTTATTTGAGTACAAAGATAATTTTTGCAATGCATTGATTGTCATACAAGTTCAGATTTGATTGCAGTGACAATTTTGTTGTTAATCGCCCATTCTTTGTGATTTGTATTTCAAGTATTTAATTTTGATCCAAAATATCATTTTGAATTTGAATGTATTCCTGGTGAATATATGAGTCTAACATATTGTAATATTATGTATTCATTATTGTTTCTATTCCTCTATAGCCTATTGAACTTCATAAAGTTTCTAGCTCTCAAATTGAATGCCTCTGAAACTATGAAGTGTTGCTTATTTATTTGAATTTGTGCTTGATTTTTCATACGAGACACTCAACCCATTTGACCTACTTGACCTACAATTCAAAACCAACCAATGCAATAACTGAGGATCCATAGATTTGTATTATTGTATTCTAGTGAAGACTTTAGGGATAACATATTTTGGCGTCGTTGTCGGGGAATGGAGGAACAAAATATTTCCTTTGGAGAACGGCAACGATCATATATGGTTTTTAATGGTGAACAAAATCTAGACACATTCAGACTGCAGATCATTCACGTGGTGACTCTATGGTTGAAGAATCCACATGCGACTCCACTGGTCTAGAATTTCAAAAATAATGGATACTATAATAGCTCAGAGGTATGCATTTTGTCATTTTTACCATGTACCTGGTTTTCCCAATTCTTTTCCTAGTAGATATGAATGGGATAGTTTTATTTGGTGTTTTATTTGCTTCCTAGATTTTTAGTGTGTGTTGTTTTTTTTCCCTAGCAGACTCTAGGTTGGATATGTGTTTAATGGCGTCATTTCCCGGAATGACCACTGAAGCAACCCCTGCTCCGGGGGAACCTTTTTTTTTCCTTCTTACGAAAATGTTGGTCCTCCTTACATCGCTACTTTGGCCCTTCCAGGTCTCACAGTTGGGTTATTGGTATGTTGTTTTTCCACTTTGGTAATCCTGAATGCAACAAGTGCTTTAGTTGTAAGCACTCCCCCTCAAGAACATCAAACTCATGTTGATCCTTCACCTTCTTCACCAGTAAGATCTTCTTCACTTTCTTCACTTGCAAGGTATTATTTTGTTTCATATACTTCGCCGAGTGAAATCTCTGAAGCTAGTAACCCTATTAGGGTCCTAACCCGCACATAGGTAGAAAAATATATTCGGATGTAATAAAGGTCAATATTAATAAGGCCTTTCAATAAAACATAATAAGTCGAATGTAAGAAGACCTAATAGAAGCTTTCGCTTCTAGAAGGATCTTCCTATAGATGCTTCTTTTGATAGATATATTTAGTATAAATAGGAGTCGAGGGTATGAGAACCCTATCATGGATATTATTGTAATAGAGCTCTGCCCAACTGGAGGTTTCCCCCTCGAAGAGGCCTATGAACATTGCTTTCAGAATCACAATGCTATTTTTGTTGTTATTCTTATATCATTTAAGTGCTATTGTGGTGATTGTTCTGGTTATATTGTTGTTATTCTTCCATTTCTAGCATTTTATTTCTGTTTTGCATACTTTTTATATCTAATATGTTAAAAGTGGTATCATATCACTTTCCTCGGCAGAAAGTTTGGGTTAATTTTTTTTTTCAGGGTAGAGACATATCCCGACGTCTTTAAGCCATAGAGATCCATCGTTACGCACACAAACTCGCAGTTGAGGGATTCATACACGTAGGAAATACAAGTGGTACTTAAGCACACATATGTTGGCCACCCTTGTAACCCCTGTTGGTACCCCTTTGAGTGGTAGCGCATCAAACAACACCTATTTACGGATCGACCTAGATTACCTGAAGCCCTCTTTAGATAAACCGATCGGTCGCCTGACTGCCATAGTGCCACCAAGAACAACACTTGGGAAGATACTCTCTAGTACCTGGGTAGTACGGCTAAGGGTACGGTCTATCCTCCTTAGTTAGTTCCCTGAGATATTGGGCTGAGTACTATTGTTGGACCCCTTGTCTGTAGAACCCTTGAATACCTAACCCTTGGGGACATAAACATAAACAAATTAAAACAAACAAGATCTATTACCGCACAATTGTTTTCGGGTTGCCAAATCACTACACATTTCTTCCTGGTTAAGAATTTGGGCATTTCATCACTGCAGTATTCTTCAGACCAGAGTATAACTCTGCAGGTCTAAAAAAACAAAGTCTGGAATTTTTTTCACCATTATTTGAGACCTATTCCATTGGATTCATCTCTTCTCCCTTATCACATTCATACATATCATTTTTCGACAAAATTTTTGACCCCACCTGCCCCTTTTTGTTTCCCTCATCCTCATGG
This sequence comes from Picea glauca, assembly GCA_000966675.3. Taxonomy (NCBI): domain Eukaryota; kingdom Viridiplantae; phylum Streptophyta; class Pinopsida; order Pinales; family Pinaceae; genus Picea; species Picea glauca. The sequence goes on along the minus strand of JZKD02S1264967.1, from coordinate 3,493 downwards.
CCCATACCCATAGCCAAGAACTGGAAGCTTGCTTCAATACCTTGCAATCTAGTCTCACTAAGACCCAACAAGAAGTGAAACAACTTAGTGCCAATGTTGCCACCATCAATACAACCATGCAGTACTCAATGGAAGAAATCAAGCAAGACCTGGCCACCCAGCTTGAATCTGTCTTTTTGTCACTCTGCACCAAGATTCATATCCCTATAGATAACCCTTCCTCTGACTCACCTCCACATACTGAAGATGAACATTCCTCTCATTCCCATAATTTTCAGCACCATCACTTTCAACATGACCTACGCCTTCTGCGGGTGGATGTGATTAAATTTGATGGCTTGGACCCCACTGGTTGGGTAACCCAAATGGAACATTATTTCTCTTTATATGACATTACAAATGACTTGGCCAAAATCCGATATGGTGTTCTCCATCTAGATCAAGAATGTTGGGAATGGTGGCAATGGAGAAAAACTTCTCATAAAGGGTATATTGCTTGGACACACTTTGTGGCAGAGATTTATGAATGCTTTGACACTGACACCAACCATTTGGGTCATTTGAAAAAGTTGAAACAATCAGGAACAATGCAAGACTTTATAGTTTCCTTTGAGCGCCTGGATTTTCGGATAGAGGGCATGTCTGATTCCTTTTTACGAGAGTGTTTTATCAGTGGCCTCAAGGATGAGATTTGGGCCCATGTCCTCATGGATCAGCCTCAGATTTGGGTGGAGGCTACTAAAAAAGATAAAGAAGCACAATGGGTTGTATCTTCTCAAAAACGAAAATCCTCCTTTATCCCTCGCCCTAAACCAGTAAATCCCACTACTCCCTCTACTCCACTAAAGATCCAAAAATTTACTAGGGCTAAAATGGCTGAACGCTAACTCAAAGGCCTTTGTTATAATTGTGATGAAAAATATTTCTTGAACCACAAGTGTAAGGAACAAAACATTTTTATGGCCATCTCCAAGGATATTTCAGAAGAGGATGTTGAAACTCCCCTTGTTTCTGAGTCACTTGAAACCACTGACATAACCCCTCCCGCGGACCCTCCCGAAGTAGAACCGGTCATTTCCCTCAATTATCTCACTGGCTTCTCCGCTCCCCAAACCCTCAAGCTAATTGGTTACATCAAGCATCAGAAGGTCATCATTATGGTTGATAGTGGAAGCACCCATAATTTTATTCATCACCGCATTGCCCAAGAAACTCATTGTTACATCCATGTTGTCAATAATTTCCAAATCATGATTGCCAATGGTGGCTCCATGAAATGTGTAGGGTGTTGTGAAAATGTGCTTTCCCAAATTGGTGACTACCACTTGAAATATCATATGTTTGCTATCGACATGGGTGGTTGTGACATTGTGCTGGGTGTAGACTGGCTAAAGACTTTGGGCCCCATTCTCATGGATTTTAAGGAATTAACCATGCAATTTGATCAAGAGGGCCACCAATATAAGTTCCAAGGAATCACCACTGGTTCACCTGGGATCATTAGTTCTCACCACATGGAAAAAAGGTCATTCTGGTGTTATTGCTCAACTCCATGCCATACAAGCAATAGAGACACCCTCGGTGCTGCAAGACCTCCAAGCCATCCTTTCTAAACATCAAGTGGTCTTTTCCACTCCCAAAGGACTCCCTCCTTCCCGTTGTGTTCATGATAATTCCATTTCCCTCGTACCTAGAATCCTTCCTCCCAATATTCGTCTGTATATTCACCCCTTTTCCCCAAAAAATGAAATTGAGAAAATGGTCCAGGAACTCCTTAATGCAGGTGTTATCTTCCCTAGTACGAGCCCCTAATATTCTGTTGTGGTCATGGTCCTGAAGAAAGAAGGTTCTTGGTGAATGTGTCCTGACTTTTGTGCCCTCAACAAACTTACCATTAAAGACAAATTTCCCATTCCTGTCATTGATGACCTCCTGGATGAATTGAGTGGTGGCCAATTCTTTACTAAACTTGATCTTTGTTCGAGCTACCACTAAATACATATGAAAGAGGCAGACATTCCCAAGACTGCCTTTAGAACTCATGAGGGCCACTATGAATTTTTTGTCATGCCCGTTGGCTTGTGTAATGCCCCCTCCACCTTCCAAAGCCTCATGAATAATGTCTTCCATCCTTTTCTCCATCAATTTGTCTTAGTTTTATTTGATGATATCCTCATTTATAGAAAACCTGGACATACCATCTTCCTCATGTAGATCAAGTTCTCCATCTACTCTCTCAGCACCAACTTTTCCTTAAATAGTCTAAATGTGCTTTTGGTGCCTCAGAAGTAGAATACTTGGGTCATCTGGTTGGAAATAATGGCATCATGGTGGATCCTAAAAATATTGAAGCTATGCAAGACTGGCCTCACCCAAAGACTCTCAAAAGCTTGTGTGGATTTTTGGGCTTAACAGGGTATTATCACAAGTTTGTTAAGAATTATGGAAAGATTGCAACACCTCTCACTGCTCTCCTAAAAACACTTGGACTCTAGCCACTGCTCAATATTTTCAAACCTTGAAGATGGCCATGTGCACCACTCCAGTCCCGACCCTTCTTGATTTCACAAATACCTTTGTCCTTGAATGTGATGCCTCAGGGAAAGGAATTGGTGTTGTCCTTATGCAAGAGGGTCGAACTTTGGCCTTTACCAACAATCAACTATCTGAAAGAAATCTGAGCAAATCAATCTATGAAAAGAAAATGTTGGCTATTCTGCATGTCGTTGATCTATGGCGCCCTTATATATTAGGGCAACGTTTCCAAATTAAGATAGACCATCAAAGCCTCAAGTATTTTTTGGAATAACGCATTTCCTCCCCGGAGCAACAAAAATGGGTGACTAAGATCTTTGGATATGATTATGAGATCATTTACAAGAAAGGCAAAGACAATGTGGTTGCGCATTCACTTTCCAGAAAATATGAAGATGAAGAATCCCTTTTTTCTCTTTCCTTCATTGTACTAGATTGGCTCCAAGTCATTCACCAGGAATGGCTCCAAGATCCCAAATGTTCGCATCTGATCCAACAATTGCAGTCTAATGCTCTAGCTTCCCCAGGGTACTCTTGGCTCCACTATGATCTTTGATCCAAATGTTGTTTGTATTTAAGTAAACAATCAAAGCTTAAATCCACGGTACTCTCTGAGCTTCATGCTACACCCACAGCGGGGCACTCCGGGTTCACCAAAACCTATGACAGGGTCAAACATTATTTTTTCTGGGATGGTATGAAACAGGACATTCGTAATTTTTTCACTGACTGTGATGTGTGTCAATGAAACAAGGGAGAAACAGTCAAATCTCCGGGCACACTACAACCGCTTCTGATTCCACCTACTATTTGGAATGATATATCTATGGATTTTATTACCAACTTACCCAAATCAAGAAATAAATCAGTCATCATGGTGGTTGTTGATCGCCTTTCCAAGTATGCTCATTTCTGCGCTCTTCAACACCCATTTACAACATCCACGGTGGCTCAAATT
>JZKD02S1264956.1:0-12181 GCA_000966675.3 Picea glauca | reverse complement strand
AATGATTGTAACAATTGGATTCCTAGTACAACATCAACACCACCCATGGGTATAGAAATCATTGGACTATTCATTACATATTCCCCCATAGTAAGATTGATCTTATTGCATTTTCCTGAGCAATCGATAGTTCCTCCGTATGCAATCATTACTTGAAAATCTAGTGCTCGATATACAAAGCAATTGAGAGCTTTGGCTAATTTATAGTGAATGAAATTATGAGTACTGCGAGAATCAATTGGGACTATTACCTTAATGCGAGAATCAATTGGGACTATTACCTTTTTATTTTTGATATTTCCTTTGATCTTGAGGGTTTGAGGAGTGCTAATTCCAGCCAATGCATTACATGATATCATGGGAGTCAACTCTTCAGACGAAATTTCTTCTACGTTTTCATCTTGAGATGGTTATTGTTCTTCTTCTTCTTCTTCTTCCTCTTCACAACCTATGTAGAATAATTTCTTCTCACCACACTTATGTCCCTTACTGTACTTGCTGTTACAATTAAAGCATAAACAATTTTCTTTTCTTTCCTCCAATTGTTGAGGTGTGAACCTTGTAGGTTGAGGTGTTTTAGAAGACGACGCATTATTCTCTCTATAGATGTTAGGATTGGTCCTTCTAGTAGCCCTAGCCATATTTTTACTTTCAAAATTTCTTGCCACCCTAAATGAATTCTCCAATGATTTGGGATTCCAAAGGCGAACCTCATGTTGAATGTTATCCTTTAAAGTTCCTATGAATACATCAGTCAAGTGCTCATCTGGAATATCTGTTACCTTTATATTCAATCTTTGGAAGTTCTCAATGTGCTCTATAACTGAACCCTTTTGCTTGAGATTTATCAATCTGATAAAAAAGGTATTTCTCCTTGTATCCTCATAGTGTGCTATCATTTATTCCATGAAAATTGTCAAAGTGACTAGTGATTTGCAAGAACAAAGCCATCGATACTGCTAGGACAAGAATTTGCAGCCAGAAGAGGCTTGCCTCTCCATAAGAAATGAAATAACCTCTACATGCATATACAAGATTCTAACCTCTAACTCAAGGTTCTTGATTAGTCTCATCATACAGAAGAGCACATACATTCCATAGTGCCCTAGCACTGCATAATTGTCTATATAGAATGGTCTGCCATTTTACTACCTAAAATGCTACCAAATTTGTTAAGCAGTGTAATGATGGCGCTATGAATTCCGTAGGTTGTTACCAATTCCATTTTCATGTCGGATGCTACCAAATATGTCAACGTTGAAGTGATGTAGCTATGAATTATGATGGCATTGCTAATTTGCATGCAGACACATAGGCGGGCGCTACCAAAATTTTGATAGAGACCAAATTCTGCAGAGTTATTTTGCAAGGACGCTTCTACCAGTTTTGAGTGACTAACTTAAAACTTGGATTATGAACAAATGATAAGGTATTTTTGAAAACTGGATGAGGTTTTTGTTAAAAAAATACCAAATAACAAAAACCTCTCTCAGTGTTATGGTTATATAGATATTAGACATATAAGTGGCGCTATGAAATGTGTTGCAGAAACTTTGTTCTAGACCGTTGAAATGATATTTTTGACCAGCTGACTTCCAGGATCATTTCCGGGTGCACCAGGATGAATTTTCAAAATATGAATGAGGTTATTGTCAAGAACGAGACCATGAAAATAAACCTCTTTCATTTTTCACACAGGTGTCACGTATTGGGATATTCTAAAGAATCTTTGAGCCCTATGTTTTCAGTTTTCGTGATTTCCTGTTTGAGACATGTTTTTCTGACACCCGTTGCGGCCAGATGGAGATGAATTTAAAGAAACTAAGAGAGTTTTTTCTTCAAAACGAGCTTAGATACAAAAACCGTTCTCATATTTTACACAACTGTTATGGTTTGAGAATTACAAGTGGCATTTGGAAGCCTATTTTTCATAATTTCGCCTCCTGAAAAGCAGAAAATTAGTTAAAACATGTCATTTTCTGTGTGTAGTTGTTTCTATTTTGGGAGAGGGGTTGGAGTTCGAATGGGTGAGATGGAAAGGACCTATATGGATATATATTCATTGTACAAGAGGGTTGGGGGGTTGGATTCATTAGGCAAGAGAGATGAGAAAGTTGTAGAAGGCACTTTGCCTATGATCATTGTAACCCTGAGGGGCTTCTGTTTTTGTAAACATTTCTGTTATTGAAGGTTCATGATATCTGTATTATCAGATTGTATCTCTTGTTTTTTTTTCCAATTTGTCTTCTTACTTGAATGAATTGTACACCTTTAGGATCATGGTTTCCTTTGATTAATGGTTTCTTGAGCATCTGAGGATTTGATGTATTTTGCCTATTAGTCACTGTTTACATTCAAGTACCTTTAATTCATTTATGCAGAGAGGGTCTCTGCCTTATGGATGTTCTTCGTTGTGTTATATTTTTCTTCCCCTATTCAATAAGCCTTTATTTGATATGCAGATTGATTACATTTAATGAGCAGGGTGTTTGATTGACTCCATAGCCCAATGGTCCATCATTGATTTACAACAACGTATTGTCCTTCCCCTTCCTTGTTTTATTTTTATTAATCCACAAAACCAATCAAGTATTTTTATTTCTATGTTACCAAGCTTACTCTCATTTGCAGTTTGGGAGTGACTCTTGGAGTGATAACATAAATGGTGTTGTTTCTGGGGAGCGGAAGTGAAGCTAGTTTCCCTGGGAGAACGACATTGATCGAACTTTTGATGGCAGACAAAGGAAGGAAACTGAATTGACTGTAGCAATCTGTTTGGCGACTCCACGATTAAAGACTCCATTGGGAAGGATCCGGTTGACAAAAAGATGAAGGGGATGAATTCTAAACCCAAGTATCAGTTCATTAGTCTTCTACATGAACTTTGGTTGTTCTTTATCAACTCTTTCATGCTTTTCCCTTCACATGTTAAGAGAATCATCTTTTGTTTTTTATATTCGGATGATCATCATTCTTCTTTTATATATCCATCTTTAGAAGAAGAAGATCTGCATACTGCCTGTATTGTAGATATTGATTCAGTATCATTACCTCAGCCTGTTCATAAAGATGATCATTGTATTCAAATATCCCTTGAATATGATCAACCATGTAACCTTACAGAGGTCGGAATTGATTCCAAACCTATCCATAGCTCAATACCTTTTGGAATTACTGATGAACCTTGCCATCAACCTGTTAACTTTCATGATCATCCCATTGCTTTTCAAATTAAAATCAGACTGAATATGTTCAAGCCTTTAAGGTTTCCCTATCTCCTTCATCCTTATCCTCTTGACTGCCTCGAGTATCTTCCTCGATTTTTTGGAGAGGATCATTTCACAGCTGAGAGTGATCTCGGGGCCTTTGAGAATTTTTTTGATCAATTTGAGATAGTTCATGATGATGTTATCATGAGATTGTTCTCTAAGTCTTTGTTCATAGATGTTGTTATATGGTTTAAGGGTTTGAGAGATGATTCCATTGGTTCTTGGATCGATTTGTCTTATTCTTTTTCAAAACATTGGGGTGAGAACAAATCATTAGATTCATACCTTGTTGATTTTTATGCTTTGAAGAGAGAGGAGGACGAAGCTTTGCCTATCTTCAATCGAAGGTTCTACAACATTTATCATGATATGCCTTTAGAGATCAGGCCTAGAAATACTACTGCCATGGTATATTATGTTATGGGTCTACATTCAGAGCTTTCCCTTCTCCTGTTAGAAAGGAAGTATTCATCCCTAAGATGCTTGTTTGAGGATGCAGAAGGAGTGGAGGAGAACATCTGTTCTGCAGGAGGATCCGAGATCGAGATTGTTTTGAAAATATGCATGCACATGAACAAGGGATGATCATGATTCTAAAGAGGGAAAAACTTCCATTTTTTATGATCACAAGTTGCTCTCAATAGAACAAGAAATTCATCAGTCTTCCAACAAAGAAGTTGTCATAGATGTGCAGGTGTTTTCCATAGATCAATACATTTCTGATCTTGGTTTCAAAGATCTAATGGCAACCTGTATGGAATCATACATTTCAGAGAACTTGAAAATGTCAGATTTCCTTAGCTCGCCAATGTGTCTAGGTGAGTATGGTTTCTTGAACGAGTTTTTATCACTGCTATTATATTTCAGATATTATCTATTGATCGGTGGTATGGACAATATTATTTTAGTATTGAAATTTCTTGGATGGATATTATGGAAATCATCCTTTACCTAACCAAATTGCAGATATGGTTAGAGTAGGGTAGTGTAGGAAATAAGCTCGTTGCCCGAGCATTTCTTTTCCTTCAGTTTGTAGAAATAACAGTCAGTTTGGGTGAATAAAGGCAGGTTTTGAGAGAGTCCAGAAAATGGTTAATTGTTGACTCCATAGCCCAATGGACACATCACTGAAACTATAAGATTTTTTAGATCCTCACAGAGAGGACTCTATCCCCCATGGAGTCTATGTTAGCACAAGAATTTGCAGCCATAAGAGGCTTGCCTCTCCATAAGCAACTAAATAATGTCTACATGCATATACAAGATTCTAACCTATCAAGTCAAGGTTATTGATTAGTCTCATAATGCAGACGAGAAAAAACATTCCATAGCGCCATGGCGCTGCGGAATTGTCTATATAGCATGGTCTTCCATTTTACTACCTAAAATGCTAACAAATCTGTTAAGCAGTGTAATGATGGCGCTATGAATTCCATAGGTTGTTACCAAAGCCATTTTCATGTCGGATGCTACCAAATATGTCAATGTTGAAGTGATGTAGATGCAAATTATGATGGCACTACCAAATTGCACACAGACACACAGGCGGGCGCTACCAAAATTTTGATAGAGACCAAATTGTGCAAAGTTATTTTGCAAGGACGCTTATGCCAGTTTTGAGTGACTAACTTAAAACTTGGATTATGAACAAAGGAGAAGGTATTTTTGAAAAATGGAGGAGGTTTTTGTTAATCACATACCAAATAACAAAAACCTCTCTCAGTTTTTCAAAATATGTTATGGTTAGATATATATTAGACATAGAAGTGGCACTACAGAATGTGTTGTAGAAACTCTGTTCTAGACTGTTGAAATTATATTTTTGACCAGCTGACTTCCATGATTATTTCTGGGTGAACCAGGATGAATTTTAAAAATATGAAGGAGGTTATTGTCAAGAACGATCCCATGAACATTAACCTCTTTCATTTTTCACACAGGTTTCACGGATTGGGATATTCTAAAGAATCTTTGAGCCCTATGTTTTCTCTTTTCGTGATTTCCTGTTTTAGACATGTTTTTGTGACACTTGTTGCGACCAGATGGAGATGAATTTAAAGAAACCGAGAGAGGTTTTTCATAATTTTGCCTCCTGAAAAGCAGGAAATTAGTTAAAACGTGTCATTTTATGTTTGTAGTTGTTTCTATTTTGGGAGAGGGGTTGGAGTTCAAATGGGTGAGCTGGAAAGGACCTATATGGATATATATTCATTGCAAAAGAGGGTAGGGGGGTTGGATTCATGAGCCAAGAGAGATGAGAAAGCTGTAGGAGGAAATTTGCCCGTGACCATTGTAACCCTGAGGGGCTTCTGTTTTTGTAAACATTTCTGTTATTGAAGGTTCATGATATCTATGTTATCAGATTGTATCCATTGTTTTCTTTTACAATTTGTCTTCTTAATTGAATGAATTGTACACCTTTAGAATCATGGTTACCTTTGATTAATGGATTCTTGAGCATCTGATGATCTGATGTATTTTTCCTATTAGTCACTGTTTACATTCAAGTACCTTGAATTCATTTATGCAGAGAGGATCTCTACCTTATGGATGTTCTTCTTTGTGTTATATTTTTCTTCCTCTATTCAATAAACCTTTATCTGATATGCAGATTGATTGCATTTAATGAGCAGTGTGTTTGCTTGACTCCATAGCCTAATGGACCATCATTGATTTACAACAACTTACTGTCCTTCCCCTTCCTTATTTTATTTTTCTTAATCCACAAAACCAATCAAGTATTTTTATTTCTATGTTACCAAACTTACTCTCATTTGCAGTCTGGGAGTGAATCTTGGAGTGATAACAAATACCATACAAATTTATTGGGTTCTAAATATAAATAATCAATTTGTACCTTTTGTGTATGTGGCACATTATGTAGATCAAAGAATTGCTCCATTTGAAGTATCCATGTGATAGGGTCCTTGCCATCAAACTTCCTCATATTGATCTTAGGAACGTGGTTGGTCTTCAACCCAAAGTTGGAGTTTCTCCATTCTTGATTCACCTTCCTTGTGTGCTCATCATGAATTTCATGGTGTTAGCGATAATTCTTGTCACGGGCTCTAGAGCATTCGGGTCTTTAGATTGCACACGAAATGCTCAAGCGCAACGTGGGAGAATCCTTGTTTTTTTTTTTTTTCAAATAACAAGTCAAGCGAGCGGGCAAGATGTCGTCGACGACGTCCAAGGTCTATTTTGCGAAGAAAATCAACGGTCGGTGGGTAATTGCAGTCAGCCGAGTCACGCCAAGTATAGCACAAAAGTTTTAAAGAGGTGAACGGTGTCAGCCGTTGGATCGGCAGAAGAACAGATCTGGACCGTTGGTTCGGGAGTGGACGCGTGTCACAAGATTACCCACATCGGGGACTCGGGCATCGGAGGTTGGAAGAAGAAGTCATTCGACTTCACGAGCGACGAAGTGGCGAGAATATTGGAGCCGTCCATCTGAGAAGGACAGGTGTCGGAGATCGAGAGATCTCGTGAACTCAAAAGTTCGCAGGGTAAAGGCCCAAACATTTGGTACTCCAAGCCGCGAGATGCGAGGTGCTGAAAGCATCTTTGAAGATAGGCACAAGGTCACAGCTCGTGGTCACTTGAGGAAAGAAAGGAGTTGCAGAAAGAAGGCCGAAGGTGCCGAGTTCAGTTGCAGAGAGGATCGCCGCGGTCTCCGAGCGCTATCGAATCCGATCTCCATACTGTTCCTCGTCTGAAGTAAATGACGGCAAGAGCGGGTGGTTGAAACCTCATTTCATTCATTAAGTAAGGGGATGGAGGGTCTGGCAAGCCATATGCCTGAGAAAGCCTTGTGTATCGATTTTCTCAAAAACGCCATGCCAAAGTCCTCGACTAGCCGAAGAAGTCTGAACGCCCTAGCTCGACACTTAATGGTTCAACTACTCCCCTTGCTGGAGCCACACACAGATTAATATGGCGTCTGTCATAGGTGCACGATCATCCAGTCTACATGCGCAGACTGTCAGAAGACATGCAGACGCAATGTTATTAATGCAATATCTCGTTTTCGCTGCTGTGTTTTGTTTTGAGTATATGTAGGCATTTTCGCCATTTTGTTAAGGATCGATGGTTGAGCAGAGCTCCCAGTTGTAAATCTTTAATGAAGAATTGTTGCTTTGGTTATGTATGAACTTTTGAGACTTCTTGCCTTATGAATGCCAGTTTCTTTACATCTTTGTTGTACTGTGTTAGAGTAGCTCGGAATTGGATGATCCAGTCGAGTTGTAGCTGTTATAGGATGATGTTGTAATGGATCACTGTAATAGTTACGGTGTCTCTAATCGGTTCCCGTGATTTCCTTAACGCTGAATGACTTGGAATTGGAGGATCCAGTCAAGTCTTCTATTTAGTTTCTTGAAGCCCTAAACCAGGAGGATCCTGCGTTCAAAGTTTTTCCCCTACAAACTGTTGTAAGCCTATTGCCCATAGTTGTTTGTTCACCTTTCTTACTAAGTCTTCCACCTGCTCATCTTTTAATCAACCCACTGGTTGAAGTTAGCATTCCAGACCTCCTTTGTTCTTTACGTACCAGATCCAGTCCCTGAGTTAGAGTGATATCTCCTCGAGTCTCTACCCATTTGATCGCCCATTTATCAAACTGTGACATAAAAACCGATGGGCGTCGGGCTCTGCTCCTGCAAGCGATCCAGGAGTGACTTCCGACACTAACATTTCTGGCGTCGTTGCCGGGGACGAAGTTGAAGATTTTCCCTGGGTAGAATGACAACGATTAACTGATTCTGAAGGTGCACCATATATCATAATTATCAGGATTGCTACTATGCACCTGGCGACTCCATTGTTTCCACAATCATTGTTTCAGAAGTGAGCACTGTTAGCACACCTGAAAGATGACCCTAAGGAGCTTTCTCAAGAAGGTTTCAGCAGCTGCTTTCTCAGTCTGAGAAGCTTCCTGAGGTAACGAGAACGTTAAGATCTGGCCTTTGATGGTGAACAAGGACTGAGCATATTTGAAGCTGCGCATCTTTCACCTGGCGACTCCATGATTCAAGGATCGATTAGCGACTTCACTCGTTCGATATGGAGAAAATCCTTGCTCGCAGGTTTGCTCCTTTTAATTTTTCTGCTATTCCTGGTTTTCCTAATGTTGTCCCCTCTATGGATGAATGGGGTGATTATTTGCCCATATTTGGAAAGTGTGAAGAGGACAACCCTGATCAACACCTCAGTGAGTTTCATGAACTCATGCGTTAGTGGGAGATACATCATGAGGATGTGTTACTGAAGATGTTCATGTTCTCGTTAGCAGGGGATGCGTGCAAATGGTACCATTCTTTACCCCCTGCTAGCATTTCTTCACTCCATGGATTCCATGCAGCTTTCACCACCTATTGTTAGAGGTTGTATCCCCTTGATTTAATTTGTCATAATTGTTGTGAGGAATATCACAACTCTATACAAGAAAAAGTTGTTTCTGACGTATGCTGTGGGGAGGATCCTGATGACCTGGATCGACACTCAGTCCTTTCTCCTCCCCATTCATCTGCATCCAAGGTAGGTTATGAAAGTGATGAAGTTCCCAGGGAGGAAGATGGTGCCCTGAGTAAGCTGATGGAGCAGGTGAAATATCTCTCTGCCCAATTAGAAGGATTGGAATATGAAGACTGTGCAGAGGATTTTCCAATCCGTGAGGCAGACGCTCTGAGCAACTCTTTTGAAGAGATTGTTGAAGATTTATTAGGTGAGTTAGCATCTGCCCCCGATGAGCTTGCTGTCTCAAATCAAAGTGATGAAATGATAGTTGGGGAGGAGGACTGTTCTCTTTTTCTTCACAAGATTTCCCATGATGTATTTACATTTGGGATTGAAAAGGAGGATTTGGAGATTGTTCCTTTTTTGCAAGATGAAGAAGTCTGGTGCTCACCCAGCTTTAACGACTATTCAGTTGAGGAGAAACAGAGCCCGACATCACAGATTGATGACCTGGGTAGCAACCAGCCCGTGTATGACAACTACGAATCAAGTTCTGAGCTGGACACCCAGAACTTCCAAAAGAAGACGACATAGCCTTCTCCTCTGTTCACAAATGAAAGACAATGCGAGAAAATCAGATCCCCTGAGCAGCAAATTGAAAAGCAGAGCTTTCCCACAGGTCCTATCTATGATGATTATGACTCTGACCCTTGGGAGAGCTAAGAAGAGGCACTAGAAGAACCAGAGGAGCAGTCGAAGATGCAGTTTACAGACTGCGCAGAGCCAGTCAGCGAGCAACCACCACCTGAGATCAACGGGCCTACTTCAGTTATTCACCCGCCTGTAGATATCAGAGACATTCAACCGCGTGTGAAAAAATGTGTAGTAGAAGAGGCTGTATTTCGCCGATTCCTTGGAAATGGCGACTCATTCGATGACCCTGTCAACAAATACATGGAGTGGAATTTCTCCTATGCCTTGGAGCCGCCCTATTTCATCTCAACTCCAACCTGTAAGGAGGAGTTGATGAGTGTAACCGTTTTGCTGTCACGGCTACACCATCTGCTGATGATCATTGACAGAAGGAAGGAGCTTCTATCCAGGAAGCTGCTTGGATGGCTATGGTGGAAGTTTTCTTTCACCTAGCCCATGTAAAANTGATTTCCTTAACGCTGAATGACTTGGAATTGGAGGATCCAGTCAAGTCTTCTATTTAGTTTCTTGAAGCCCTAAACCAGGAGGATCCTGCGTTCAAAGTTTTTCCCCTACAAACCGTTGTAAGCCTATTGCCCAGAGTTGTTTGTTCACCTTTCTTACTAAGTCTTCCACCTGCTCATCTTTTAATCAACCCACTGGTTGAAGTTAGGATTCCAGACCTCCTTTGTTCTTTACGTACCAGATCCAGTCCCCGAGTTAGAGTGATATCTCCTCGAGTCTCTACCCATTTGATCGCCCATTTATCAAACTGTGACATAAAAACCGATGGGCGTCGGGCTCTGCTCCTGCAAGCGATCCAGGAGTGACTTCCGACACTAACATTTCTGGCGTCGTTGCCGGGGACGAAGTTGAATATTTTCCCTGGGTAGAATGACAACGATTAACTGATTCTGAAGGTGCACCAGATATCATAATTATCAGGATTGCTACTATGCACCTGGCGACTCCATTGTTTCCACAATCATTGTTTCAGCTGTGAGCACTGTTAGCACACCTGAAAGATGACCCTAAGGAGCTTTCTCAAGAAGGTTTCAGCAGCTGCTTTCTCAGTCTGAGAAGCTTCCTGGGGTAACGAGAACGTTAAGATCTGGCCTTTGATGGTGAACAAGGACCGAGCATATTTGAAGCTGCGCATCTTTCACCTGGCGACTCCATGATTCAAGGATCGATTAGCGACTTCACTCGTTCGATATGGAGAAAATCCTTGCTCGTAGGTTTGCTCCTTTTAATTTTTCTGCTATTCCTGGTTTTCCTAATGTTGTCCCCTCTATGGATGAATGGGGTGATTATTTGCCCATATTTGGAAAGTGTGAAGAGGACAACCCTGATCAACACCTCAGTGAGTTTCATGAACTCATGCGTTAGTGGGAGATACATCATGAGGATGTGTTACTGAAGATGTTCATGTTCTCGTTAGCAGGGGATGCGTGCAAATGGTACCATTCTTTACCCCCTGCTAGCATTTCTTCACTCCATGGATTCCATGCAGCTTTCACCACCTATTGTTAGAGGTTGTATCCCCTTGATTTAATTTGTCATAATTGTTGTGAGGAATATCACAACTCTATACAAGAAAAAGTTGTTTCTGACGTATGCTGTGGGGAGGATCCTGATGACCTGGATCGACACTCAGTCCTTTCTCCTCCCCATTCATCTGCATCCAAGGTAGGTTATGAAAGTGATGAAGTTCCCAGGGAGGAAGATGGTGCCCTGAGTAAGCTGATGGAGCAGGTGAAATATCTCTCTGCCCAATTAGAAGGATTGGAATATGAAGACTGTGCAGAGGATTTTCCAATCCGTGAGGCAGACGCTCTGAGCAACTCTTTTGAAGAGATTGTTGAAGATTTATTAGGTGAGTTAGCATCTGCCCCCGATGAGCTTGCTGTCTCAAATCAAAGTGATGAAATGATAGTTGGGGAGGAGGACTGTTCTCTTTTTCTTCACAAGATTTCCCATGATGTATTTACATTTGGGATTGAAAAGGAGGATTTGGAGATTGTTCCTTTTTTGCAAGATGAAGAAGTCTGGTGCTCACCCAGCTTTAACGACTATTCAGTTGAGGAGAAACAGAGCCCGACATCACAGATTGATGACCTGGGTAGCAACCAGCCCGTGTATGACAACTACGAATCAAGTTCTGAGCTGGACACCCAGAACTTCCAAAAGAAGACGACATAGCCTTCTCCTCTGTTCACAAATGAAAGACAATGCGAGAAAATCAGATCCCCTGAGCAGCAAATTGAAAAGCAGAGCTTTCCCACAGGTCCTATCTATGATGATTATGACTCTGACCCTTGGGAGAGCTAAGAAGAGGCACTAGAAGAACCAGAGGAGCAGTCGAAGATGCAGTTTACAGACTGCGCAGAGCCAGTCAGCGAGCAACCACCACCTGAGATCAACGGGCCTACTTCAGTTATTCACCCGCCTGTAGATATCAGAGACATTCAACCGCGTGTGAAAAAATGTGTAGTAGAAGAGGCTGTATTTCGCCGATTCCTTGGAAATGGCGACTCATTCGATGACCCTGTCAACAAATACATGGAGTGGAATTTCTCCTATGCCTTGGAGCCGCCCTATTTCATCTCAACTCCAACCTGTAAGGAGGAGTTGATGAGTGTAACCGTTTTGCTGTCACGGCTACACCATCTGCTGATGATCATTGACAGAAGGAAGGAGCTTCTATCCAGGAAGCTGCTTGGATGGCTATGGTGGAAGTTTTCTTTCACCTAGCCCATGTAAAA
>JZKD02S1264945.1:0-12181 GCA_000966675.3 Picea glauca | reverse complement strand
TAGATCTGGGCACACAGATTTTGGCCACCCAGATTTGCTTGCTGCATATCCAAAAGGTGCATTTGCGCCCCAAACTTAGGGTAAGTGGGTTTTTACCCTGCTTCTTCACATTTCATCCCCCCTTACAAGAAATGTCACTAACATTAGGCTCCATGGGGGATAGAGTTGTCCCTGTGATGCTCTAAGGATTCATTTTGCAGATCCAGTGCCTTGCTGTTGGGCTATGGAGTCATTTATTAAGCCGAAAACATAAAACAATATTTACAAAACAAAAGAAGCCGCCTACGGCTTACAAAAAACATTTTTTTAAGAAATGCCCATTTACTGGGCCATCAAAAACTTCTCCACCTTCCAAATCCTGCAACCTGTAAGTGTTGTTTGAAAATACCTCAGAGATTTTGAAAGGCCCAAACTAGAGGGCATCAAACTTACTATGTTTTCTCCTATCCTGCCTGGGTGCATCCCATTTGAGCACTAGATCACCCAGCTTGAAATCTTTCTTTCTGCTCTTCCTGTCAAAGGTTTGCTTGATCTTCTGCTGATGATGGTAGGCCCTGTCCATGACCTATTCCCTGATCTACTATACTTCCACTAACTGATGAATCCTTCTGACCATATGGTCAGGCTCTCCTTCTAGGTCCTGGAGAAATTTCGCCACAGATAAAGCGAGTTGAGTAGGGAAAACAACCTCTGTTCTGTAAACAAGTTGGAAAGGTGAGATGCCTAGGGACTTCTTTCTTGTCACCTGATCGGCCCATAGAGAAAATTTGAGCTTGGAATCCCAGGCCCTTTTATTATCTTCCAATAATTTTTTAATGAGCTTGATCAAACTTTTATTGGAAGACTCCGCCAATCCATTTCCTTGAGGATAATAGGGAGTAGAGTGGATCAGCGAAATCTCAAACTATTCACAGAACTTGACCAGAGGCTCAGACCTGAAAGAGGTAGCATTGTCAGTGATGATTTTGCTGGGACAACCAAATTTGGCTATGATATCCTCCAGGAAGCTGATAATTACTTTGTGAGAAGTACTCCTGGTAGGGGTAGCTTCTATCCACTTGGTGAAATAGTCTGTCGCAGTCAGGATCCATCTGTGTTGACCACTTGAGGGAGGATGAATTTCTCCAATGAAGTCCAACCCCCACTGCTGAAACGATGCTAAAGCTACTATAGGATTTAATGGAAGCGATTTGAGCTGTTGTTTTCCTGAGAACTTTTGGCATTTGATGCAACTTTGATTTCTCTGCAGACATCAGCGAATAAAGTAGGCCAGTAATATCCAACCCTGAGGATCTTATGAGCAGTGGTCTTCCAGAAATGATGCTCCCCACAAAGGCCATTATGGAAATCAAACATAACCTTCTGGGCTTCTTGCGAGTCCAGGCATCTTAAAAATACCCCTAGAGGGTCTTTCCAGTACAAGGCTTGGTCAATGAGGCAACATCTTACCACCTTAAGCTTTAAAGCTCTCACCTTGCTTTTTCCCATTCCATTGGGAGGCTTCAATTCTTGTAGAAAGTATAAGATATCCTTGTACCAGGTGCATGTTGTTAGTGATAAGGCACCCTGAGAATTCTTATTAGATGACTCAGCTTGCGGATTTTCTGAACAGGCGTTGATGAAACTAATCCCCAAGGCTTTACAATTGGATTAAGCCAGCAGCTTGGATAAACCCTGCCCCTTTATCAACTTGGTGGGCTTAATCTCCAGATCAAACTCTAGGATATTGGCAATCCACTTACCTCTTCTCCCATCTATGTCGGGCTGTACAAGGATGTCCTTCACAGAGGATGAAGGAACGTATGCGATCACTTTTGAGTGTAGGACATAGACTCATAAAGCTTTGAGAGATTTCACTAAGGCATAGGCCTATTTTTCCATGATTTCATACCTGATCTCTGCATCTCTTAATGCCTTGCTGAAGAAGGAAATGGGTTGTTCTTTCCCTTCCTCATTTTTTTGCAACAAGACCGCTACTACTGTATCAAAAGAAGCAAAAGAGAANTAGATCTGGGCACACAGATTTTGGCCACCCAGATTTGCTTGCTGCATATCCAAAAGGTGCATTTGCGCCCCAAACTTAGGGTAAGTGGGTTTTTACCCTGCTTCTTCACATTTCATCCCCCCTTACAAGAAATGTCACTAACATTAGGCTCCATGGGGGATAGAGTTGTCCCTGTGATGCTCTAAGGATTCATTTTGCAGATCCAGTGCCTTGCTGTTGGGCTATGGAGTCATTTATTAAGCCGAAAACATAAAACAATATTTACAAAACAAAAGAAGCCGCCTACGGCTTACAAAAAACATTTTTTTAAGAAATGCCCATTTACTGGGCCATCAAAAACTTCTCCACCTTCCAAATCCTGCAACCTGTAAGTGTTGTTTGAAAATACCTCAGAGATTTTGAAAGGCCCAAACTAGAGGGCATCAAACTTACTATGTTTTCTCCTATCCTGCTTGGGTGCATCCCATTTGAGCACTAGATCACCCAGCTTGAAATCTTTCTTTCTGCTCTTCCTGTCAAAGGTTTGCTTGATCTTCTGCTGATGATGGTAGGCCCTGTCCATGACCTGTTCCCTGATCTACTATACTTCCACTAACTGATGAATCCTTTTGACCATATGGTCAGGCTCTCCTTCTAGGTCCTGGAGAAATTTCGCCACAGATAAAGCGAGCTGAGTAGGGAAAACAACCTCTGTTCTGTAAACAAGTTGGAAAGGTGAGATGCCTAGGGACTTCTTTGTTGTCACCTGATCGGCCCATAGAGAAAATTTGAGCTTGGAATCCCATGCCCTTTTATTATCTTCCAATAATTTTTTAATGAGCTTGATCAAACTTTTATTGGAAGACTCCACCAATCCATTTCCTTGAGGATAATAGGGAGTAGAGTGGATCAACGAAATCTCAAACTATTCACAGAACTTGACCAGAGGCTCAGACCTGAAAGAGGTAGCATTGTCAGTGATGATTTTGCTGGGACAACCAAATTTGGCTATGATATCCTCCAGGAAGCTGATAATTACTTTGTGAGAAGTACTCCTGGTAGGGGTAGCTTCTATCCACTTGGTGAAATAGTCTGTCGCAGTCAGGATCCATCTGTGTTGACCACTTGAGGGAGGATGAATTTCTCCAATGAAGTCCAACCCCGACTGCTGAAACGATGCTGAAGCTACTATAGGATTTAATGGAAGCGATTTGAGCTGTTGTTTTCCTGAGAACTTTTGGCATTTGATGCAACTTTGATTTCTCTGCAGACATCAACGAATAAAGTAGGCCAGTAATATCCAACCGTGAGGATCTTATGAGCAGTGGTCTTCCAGAAATGATGCTCCCCACAAAGGCCGTTATGGAAATCAAACATAACCTTCTGGGCTTCTTGCGAGTCCAGGCATCTTAAAAATACCCCTAGAGGGTATTTCCAGTACAAGGCTTGGTCAATGAGGCAGCATCTGACCACCTTAATCTTTAAAGCTCTCACCTTGCTTTTTCCCATTCCATTAGGAGGCTTCAATTCTTGTAGAAAGTATAAGATATCCTTGTACCAGGTGCATGTTGTTAGTGATAAGGCACCCTGAGAATTCTTATTAGATGACTCAGCTTGCGGATTTTCTGAACAGGCGTTGATGAAACTAATCCCCAAGGCTTTACAATTGGATTAAGCCAGCAGCTTGGATAAACCCTGCCCCTTTATCAACTTGGTGGGCTTAATCTCCAGATCAAACTCTAGGATATTGGCAATCCACTTACCTCTTCTCCCATCTATGTCGGGCTGTACAAGGATGTCCTTCACAGAGGATGAAGGAACGTATGCGATCACTTTTGAGTGTAGGACATAGACTCATAAAGCTTTGAGAGATTTCACTAAGGCATAGGCCTATTTTTCCATGATTTCATACCTGATCTCTGCATCTCTTAATGCCTTGCTGAAGAAGGAAATGGGTTGTTCTTTCCCTTCCTCATTTTTTTGCAACAAGACCGCTACTACTGTATCAAAAGAAGCAAAAGAGAATATTAGGAACTCTTTGGAATAGTCAGGACTGATCAACACAGGTTCCTCAGTCAATGCCCTTTTTATTTGGATAAAATGTTTCTTGGGTTTAGCGGTCCATTTCACTTCATTTCCCTTCCTGAGCATGGCTGTGATGTGTTTCACCAACTCAACAAAATTTGAGATGAATCTCCTCAAGAAATTAATCTTCCCCAAAAAGTCCTGAACTTCCTTCTTGGATCTAGGAGGTGACAGGGTTTGAATTGCCTCTACCCTACTAGGATCAATCCTCACTGTTGATACTATATGGCCTAATAACTTCCCCTCCTTCATAGCAAACAAATATTTCTTGGGTTTTAGGGATAGGCCAAACCTCCGACACTTCAGGAAAACCTTCCTCAAGTGGCAACGGTGCTCCTTGTCTGACCTGGAGAAGACCGTGATGTCATCTAGATAGATTACCACAAACTGGTCCTTCTCCCTGATGAAGGCTATGTCCATGGCTCGCTGAAATGTTGCTCCTGCATTCATCAATCCAAAAGGAATTTTGGCATACATGAATATCCCCCAAGGAGTGGTGAAGGCTGTTTTTTCTCTGTCCTCAGGCATGAATGATATCTGATTATAACTAGAAAAGCCGTCAATCATGGATATCCTAGATGCACCCATTATGATTTGCAATATGTGTTCCATGTTGGGCAGGGGATAATTTTATTTCCTTGAGATCCTGTTTAGGTTCCTGAAATCAACGCAGAGTATGATTTCTCCACTTTTCTTCCTTACTGGGACCAAATTGGCCACCCATTTGGAATATCTCAAGGGGACAATGATTTGGGCATCTAGCAATTTCTTCACCTCTTTCTTCATGATAGGTAGCAACATGGGATTTATCTATCTCAGCTTCTGCCTGAACGGCTTAGCCTCTTCTTTTAGTGGGATCTTGTGCTCAATGACAGATGTGTCATAAGTCTTGAGTTCTTCATAGGCCCATGCAAACACATCAATGAATTCTTTTAATAACTTAGTATATTCCACCCTCTGTTCATTGGTCAGGCTGCTTGATAATTTGACAAGATTAGGCTCCTCCTGTGTGCCAATGTTGCATTCGGATGTATCAACATCTTCATTTGAAACACCACCCTTTATTGCCACATCATTCTTGTTGAAAAGTCTTTCTAAAGGGACTAATCCCATCGGAATGTGATTGCTAGGAAGTTGAATAATCTAGTGATTAACATTTTTATTCAAAAATACCTCAGAGGGAGGGTCACCTTCGAGATCAAGATCCTGATCAATGTGTAATGCATAAAAATCATTGACGGTCTGAAGAAATTTTTCGATTTCAAGATCGTCCTCGAATACCTTCCAATGCTTTATATTATCTGGGATGGATGGCCTGTATCTTACCTCGACCTCACCATTAATTTTTGGTGGCAGAGGGATCCTGAACACACTGGCTGAGACTGCTAGGGAGTCGGTCGAGGTATTCTCTTCCCTTGGGACAAAAACAATGTTGAAGGCAGAGAAGAAATTATCAATCAGGTCCCATACCTCGTTCTTGTAACTTCTAAGCCGAGGATGCTTGGCCTGATAAACATTCTTGACCTGTTGGATAATCAATTCCGCATCTGCGAACACTGCCATCTCCCTTATTCCCATTCCTTTTGCAGCCCTCATACCCAAAACAAGAGATTCATATTCTGCCACATTGTTGGTGGTTTCAAATTCCATCTTGTATGACAGAGATATGGTCTCTTGACAGGGCGATATGAAAATCACTCTAGCACCTGCGCCTATATTGGAGGAAGCTCCGTCAAAGAACATCTTCCAAACAGAGGTGGTTGGAGGAGGTATCTGTTGATTAAGAATGGGCTTCTTTCTGATCTGTAAAGGGACCTCAGGAGCTCCAGTGATCTTTAACAAACTAGACCCTAAATCTGTATCAAGTGCAAAGATGGGGTGATTAGTGGGGTTTTCTTCATCACTAACAATATAGGCTAGCTGGGCTTCTCTATACAACCTCCTGTGTTCCCCTCCAAAGACCAGAATGGTGGCATATGTGAGATCCATCTGTAATGTTCCTCCAAGTCTTTTAATCCAAGACCTTGACAACAACATGCCAAACCTGGGGGGAACGTCAACTACCACAATATCCATGACCACACTCTTCATGGGCAGCTGAAACAAAGAAACCACCAGGTCTTTGATGACTCCCAGACATTGCACCCTCCTTGAATCAAAAGAGTGCAAGTCATGATAGGCCTTTGTTACTTCTAGTCCCAGCTCTTCCATGACTATTTTGGGCATAAGGTTATGGGAAGATCCTGAATCCATGAGGCAATTATGCAACACTTTATCATGTATGTTCAGGGAGGTGTAGAAAGGAGGGGATGAATCATCTCTGTCTTCTACCATGGGACCTAGGATGACAACTGGTTTCTCATATTGAAGGTTCATTGAGTCAGAGGGAGGCTGGGGGGATTCATATTGTAGCAACTTGGAGAGGGACCTTTTGAAATCTTCATTTTTAACGAGTTCAGATAGGGGTATAGGAATTCTAAGCTTCTGAATCTCATGCTCAAAATTGAAGGGGGGGATAGGCCAAGGAGCTTCCCTTACCTCAGTGATAGGTTCCTTGGCTGCTGGCGAAGCACTCTGAGTTTTCTTTTCTTTAGTAGTGGCTGCTGTAGATTTAGTAGGCCTATCTGCTATGAGGGGCTGGTCTTGGCTGTCAAAGTCTCCTTCTTTCTTTCTTGACCTGAGATTGTATCTGTTAGAGGTGTGACCAGCCCTTTATCCCTTACCTAACTCATGGATTTGGATGTTCATCAGGTATTTTTCATATGCAGACTGAGTCAAATGGGGAAAAGGAGGAGCTTCGTCAACACAATGAATTTCGGGGTCAAACTCGTCTATCTCCTCCCCTCCTTCATGAGTAACCAGGTTAATTTGGAGAGGGGTTTGAATCCTTTGATATTCTCTTCCTTTTTCCCTTTGTTCCCTTGGGAAGGCCTGTGGTCCATTGTTATTAGGTCTCCTGAAACCTCTACCATCAACATTCTGGGGATTTCTGTACATGGGCTTCCCTTCTAACTCCCACCTTTCCATTATAGCAGAAAGTGACTTTAGTACTCTAGCTGTCTCATCTGTCTGAAGGGGTAGGGGAGAGGAACTGGATGAGGAAGATTCAGGCCTCTGCCTGGATATGTTTCTACCAGCAGTGTTCCTGATTCGGTCAATAGCCAATAAGTTATATTCTACCTCCATGGATGCATCCTGCATATGGGCCAGAGTAGTGGCTCTTCTTTCCCTCAACAGGAGGCAGAAATTGGGATCAAATGCGATAGCATAAGTGATCTTTGTAGAGGCTTCAAAGGGTTTTATCTTAGCAGGGATTTTTTTGTACATTTTATTAAATCTCTTGGAGAAGTCAGAGACAAACTCTCCTTCTTTTCTCTTCAAAGACCCAAACTTTGTCATGTAATACATGAAGTCTTTTTTATCTCCCCACTGTCTTAAAAAGGCATTATCTAAAGCTTCGATCCCATCAATAGATCCAGGAGGCAGGGCCTTAAACCATTTTCTAGCCNTCTGCCTGGATATGTTTCTACCAGCAGTGTTCCTGATTCGGTCAATAGCCAATAAGTTATATTCTACCTCCATGGATGCATCCTGCATATGGGCCAGAGTAGTGGCTCTTCTTTCTCTCAACAGGAGGCAGAAATTGGGATCAAATGTGATAGCATAAGTGATCTTTGTAGAGGCTTCAGAGGGTTTTATATTAGCAGGGATTTTTTTGTACATTTTATTAAATCTCTTGGAGAAGTCAGAGACAAACTCTCCTTCTTTTCTCTTCAAAGACCCAAAATTTGTCATGTAATACATGAAGTCTTTTTTATCTCCCCATTGTCTTAAAAATGCATTATCTAAAGCTTCGATCCCATCAATAGATCCAGGAGG
Source organism: Picea glauca (assembly GCA_000966675.3). NCBI lineage: Eukaryota > Viridiplantae > Streptophyta > Pinopsida > Pinales > Pinaceae > Picea > Picea glauca. The sequence goes on along the minus strand of JZKD02S1264945.1, from coordinate 4,233 downwards.
CAGGGCCTTAAACCATTTTCTAGCCTCGCCTTGGAGACTATGGAAAAAAACCCTCATCCATACGTCTGCATGCATGATGTTATTATCATCTGTGAAACTGTAAAAGGCTTCTAGGTGTTCTTATGCAGTTATGTGCCCCTCACCTGTAAACTTGGGCAGCTGCTTGAGGTAACCATCTGCCGGGAGGGCATTGAAAGGCTAAGGTAACACAAGGGGGGCATACCTAGAAACTATAATAGCCTCCATTATGGTCATAGGGGGATTTACTCCTACCATGGGAATATTCAGTGGAGGAGAACTTGGAGGAGAAGGGGTGTGAACAGGGGAAAATAGGGAGAGAGCTAAGGGACCTAAATGAGCATACACTTCTCTCTATGCAGTAATAGTAACAAAAGGAGGGGTGGTGAAACCTTCTGAGGCCTGGGGTCTGCGCTGAGGCACCGCTTTGAGGGAGGGGGGAGTGACGAGGATCTCTCCTTCTGATGCCGGACCAGGAGGGAAAAAATCAACAGGAACATTCCCGAAATTCAGAAAAGGGGAAACCTCAAAAAAAGGCTGGTTGGGAAGCTGGGAATAAGAAAATGGATTTTTTATGGAAGGAGGTGGAGAAATACCTGGTTCAGCGGTGAAAATTTCTCCTTGAGAGGCCTTCCCTTTTTTGATAATTACATCCGGATCTTCTTCAGGCGTGGCCAGAGGCAGCTGTGGGTGGGACCGCGTGTGTCTACCACTGGAAGCCACAACTAACCCAACAAGTTCGCCACAGTGGAGTCATCACAATGGAGTCGCCAGGTGCACAATAGAAATCTTCAAGGGCTCTGATGCCTGATGCACCTTCAGAATCAGAAGCTCAATGTCGTTCAATCCCAAGGAAGATTTTCAACTTCTTCCCTGACAACGACACCCGAAATTTTTGCGACGGAAGTCACTCCTGGATTGCAGCAGGAGAAGAGCCTGACGCCCATTAGTTTGTGTCACGATTTGTTTATGAAAGAAGTGATCGAATGGAAGTTAACTCAAAACAATATTGTTCCAACTCTGAAACTAGGCCAGGCATGCATGGGCAAGTGAGGTCTTAGATAAGCTTCAAACAGTGAGTTGTAATAAGGGTGAGTAGGGGGAAGACTTGTATAAGAGGAGTGCAAGGGTCTGTTATAAATATCAGGCTTCTAATAGACTGTAGGAGAAGGCATCTAAACGCAATATCTTCTTACATTCAAACGCAAAACGCCAGAGAATACAACAATGCAACAATAAATCCTTTATCATAACATGATTGCAATAATTCGCATGAATCAGTCGTTCACGAACTCTCTCATCATAAGATAAAAATTAGATGGAGTAAGAAAGACTGCCTGTCAAAAAACAAGAAATCTCACATGCAGATGCATAACCAGAGAACTAGAGTGTTGCTAAAACTTTACAGTTGGGAGCTTTGATCTACCATCGATACCTAAAAAAATGGCGAAAATGCCTACATATACTCGAAACAACAATAGAAAAAAATNCTAATGTTAAAAGGAAGTGACATAAATGGTATAAATAAACATAATTATACATTCATTTGATACAAGTCGAATTTAAGAGGAAATAAGAAGAAAATAAGGCTGGATTTCAAGGGAGGATGAAGTCTTTTGGTGATGTGTTCTAAGGTATGTTAGTTTCAGGTCATCTTACCATTTTTTCTATAAATTTTTTTCTAGAACAATTCAAATGGTGAAATCTCTGTGGCGTTGAGAAGACATATCAAGGTACCTATGGTAGAAATTTCATCTCTTGATTCGCTATAATTACAGAGATACACTCTGTGGAAGATAGGGTTTGTGACCAGTCCTAAAGCTAGTCAATAAATATGTGTTCCGGGTAAAAAAGTCATAACGTCTTCATCAAGAGTCCAAATTAAGTGGGACAAATTTCATTGGAAAGAGTACAGACTGTAGTTTCTTGTATGTGAGTTTTAGAATAAGATGTTAATTATTGAGCATGGGGCATTCTGTGCAAGTTCACTTTCCTTAATAGACCAAAATTGAATAAAGTCTACCATTCTTTCTATAACCTCTTTTTGGGGAGGATTCAAGGAGTGAAAATTGGANTAACTCTTATACTATTGTTCATTGCTCATTGGATATAGTTGAATGGTTTAAGTATAAGTTAAAAAAGGTTTTAAATTGTACTTGATATTGATTCACCCCCCTCTCAGTATCAACAATTGGTATCAGAGCAGGTTGCCTTCAGAATAGTTTAACCATTGGAAGGAAAATCCTGAGAAGAGATTGATGACCATGAGCACATTTCAAATGGGATTCAAAAATTTGATGGAATAAATTATGCATACTGGAGTGATAGAGTGAAAACTTACCTAACGTCTTTGGGAGTAGACATTTGGTACTCAGTTGTAAATGGCTATTTAATCCCAAATAATGCTCCAACCGATCCAAATGAGAAGAAGCTTATGAGTTGTAATTCAAAAGCCAGACATGTTATTCTAGCAGCATTGGCACCAACCATTGCTAGCAAAGTGATGGGTTGCAACACCGCTAAACAAGTATGGGAAAAACTCAAGAATATCTATGAAGGTGATCAAAAAGTTAAGCAGGTCAAGCTTCAACGACATAGAGTAGAATTTGAAAATTTGAAGATGAATGAAAAGGAAGATATTGCAACCCATCTTCTTAGATTTGAGGAAGTTGTTAATGCTATCAGAGGATTAGGTGAAGAGCTCGATGAATCATTGGTTGTAGAAAAAGTGTTGAGATCACTTCTCTTGAAGTATGATGCTAAGGTCTCCACCATTGAAGAAACTAGGGACTTGACCAAAATGACAATGGATGAATTACATGGGACTCTTATGATATATGAAATGAGAACAAGTACAGAAAGTGACCAAACAAACAATGAAGTAGACTTTAAAGCCATAAAGAAGACAAAATACAAGGATAACGACCTTGATGAAGAAATAACAAATTTCATAAGAAGGTTCCAGAAAGGAAGTGGAAGATACAAAGGTAAGTCTCCTCTCAAATACTTTAATTGTGGTAGAATAAGACATATTGTTGAAAACTGTTACTATAAAAAGATAAGACTCAACAATAAAAAAAGCTTCTACTCCAAGGATGATGACATCTCCTCAGATGAGAGTGATGAAGAAGATAATGATGAAGGAGAAGTCCTCTTCATAACCCAAGAAACCCAGGATGATGATCATTAGAATTCTAAAGAAGAAGAAATCAGTTGTGAAGAAGATTCAGATGAAGAAACCAACCTTGATTCCTTTTGGGGATACAAAGACAATGCAGAGAGTGAACAAGAAGATGAGAATCTNATCCCAAATAATGCTCCAACCGATCCAAATGAGAAGAAGCTTATGAGTTGTAATTCAAAAGCCAGACATGTTATTCTAGCAGCATTGGCACCAACCATTGCTAGCAAAGTGATGGTTTGCAACACCGCTAAACAGGTATGGGACAAACTCAAGAATATCTATGAAGGTGATCAAAAAGTTAAGCAGGTCAAGCTTCAACGACATAGAGTAGAATTTGAAAATTTGAAGATGAATGAAAAGGAAGATATTGCAACCTATCTTCTTAGATTTGAGGAAGTTCTTAATGCTATCAGAGGATTAGGTGAAGAGCTCGATGAATCATTGGTTATAGAAAAAGTGTTGAGATCACTTCTCTTGAAGTATGATGCTAAGGTCTCCGCCATTGAAGAAACTAGGGACTTGACCAAAATGACAATGGATGAATTACATGGGACTCTTATGATATATGAAATGAGAACAAGTACAGAAAGTGACCAAACAAACAATGAAGTATCCTTTAAAGCCATAAAGAAGACAAAATACAAGGATAACGACCTTGATGAAGAAATAACAAATTTCATAAGAAGGTTCCAGAAAGGAAGTGGAAGATACAAAGGTAAGTCTCCTCTCAAATACTTTAATTGTGGTAGAATAAGACATATTGTTGAAAACTGTTACTATAAAAAGATAAGACTCAACAATAAAAAAAGCTTCTACTCCAAGGATGATGACATCTCCTCAGATGAGAGTGATGAAGAAGATAATGATGAAGGAGAAGTCCTCTTCATAACCCAAGAAACCCAGGATGATGATCATTAGAATTCTAAAGAAGAAGAAATCAGTTGTGAAGAAGATTCAGATGAAGAAACCAACCTTGATTCCTTTTGGGGATACAAAGACAATGCAGAGAGTGAACAAGAAGATGAGAATCT
>JZKD02S1264923.1:0-12182 GCA_000966675.3 Picea glauca | reverse complement strand
CCCTCAATAATAAAGAAAAATCACTTTCAAAAGAATCGACATATCTGAGCTGAGCAACTTTAGGGAGGGGTTTTACCTCAGTGGGAATCAAATTATAGAACTTCATGAATCTGGTTGAAAACTCCTGCACTATTTCATTAGGTGATCTTTTCATGTTGTTGTACTGGGTCAACAACTGAAGGGGATTTTTCTTATCTCCCCATTTTGCAAGGAAGATGGTTTCAAAGGCCTCGAAATCTGCGATACTAGCTGGTGGAAGGGCTCTGAACCACTTCCTCACTTCTCCTGCAAGGCTTTATGCAAACAACCTCATTTTCACATCTTCAAAGTCCACCTCTTCCAAGTCTATGAAATCATTAAACCAATCTAGATCCTTCTAAGCTGACATATTACCTTCAACATCATATAGTTTGATCCTTAGGTTGTATTCTTGAGGTAAATCATGTAGTTGAGCGGGCAGTATGAGGGGAGAAAATCTGGTTACCATAGCTGTTGTGAGGGGTCAGAGAAGATGTTGGTTTTGAGAAGGGGTCACTATAGTCCTAGAAGACGTGGATAAAATCAAATCTTGGAATCTCTTTTCGTCAAAGATGGTCTCGTTTAAACAAGATTCAGATTTAGTTTTGAATAGTGATTGTTCAAATTCCACGTCAAACTCAAGGTCTTCAATGCTAGTCACTCCATCCTTGGGAAAAGACAAATATCGGTCTAGACACAACACTAGGGTTATTGGATTTTATTTTCTTTTATGTATAATCTTTGCAAGATCAGACATAGGGATTGCAGCTTCTAGGTCTGGGTTTCTCCTGGTGTGAATTCTCTTGGGAGCCGGGATTTCTATCTCACATGATGTGGTGCAACTGATATATGAGTAACGGAGTCACCAGGGTAAAAATAATCTCAGCCAATAAGGTATTTGATCCACTATCACCCTCAGGGATCAAATTAAATCATTAAGTCATTTTTCCCAGGGAAGATTTTTTCAATTTCGTCCCTGACAACGACGCCAAAATTTTAGCACTCTATAAATTTTGTCTGGATGATAGACAAATGACAGAGGTAACAATTTCAACCTAATTTAGAGATGAAGCACTATCTTTCTCAACTAAGAGAGGGATCTATCGTATCACTTGATATTTATTTGGAAATCGATGGTTAGATTTGGTTTGTTTTGGGGGTTTTAATAAAGTTGTTGGCAAGGAAGGGGAGGAACACTCAGGGCTATGGAGTCAAAATTATGAAAGTGAATGAAAACAATGATCAACCGGTAGAACTCTGTAGAGGATAAAGGATAAATGAGGCAATGAATATAAGTTATACTTGAATTTAAGTAGAGTGTAGGAAGATAGAGAAAAAAAATAACTACATTAGAGCATTACTGAAATGAATTATGAATCCGTTAAGAAGAAAATTACACAATTTAAATTGCTTAAGCCAATAGCATCACAAGATGAATTATGGGCCTTTAAATCTCCAATTTAAATAGAAGAAAATGAAAATGGAATAAAATAACACAAGAAATACATACAATGAAGGGAGACAAAGCTCATATCACCACCATTAGAATCTTTTCATAGAGACTTCAAAAGCTTCTGCATATATATTTAATTCAGCTTCAAAAAGTTACAATAGAGTTCGAAACAACCAAAAAGGTTCCCTTTCACTTCTATCAACATTAATTCATTCAAGTGTCCCGATATTTATACAATTCGATTACAATGGATGAAACTGAAACGTTTCATCTTCTAAAACTGATTAAACTAATTTCAACTGACAGTCTTGGTATATGAACCAATTTACAAAGATTAAATAAAATACATTTAAAAACTAGGGACGGATCTTTCTGAATGCTCAAATTCCTCTGCGCCATCTGTCTCGCTTTGATCCTCTGTCGAATTCAGTAGTTTGGTGACATTTGGAGGTCACTTACTGGTTCCCAAAAAGCTACATTTCGTCTTGCCTAGCCGCACACTTTCCTTCCACTGTGAGTCAGAAGGAATCTCGTAATCCATCATTTATATTATCAGAATCTCCAGGTCAATGCATGTAGCATAAGACATAGTTGGCCGCTTGGTCTTTACTATTTTGAATTGATTCAAAATTTCAAATTCTGCATCCAAGTGTTCTACCAAACTGGGTCCCTTCAGGTTCTCTTTTAGGTCTTCAAATCTCAAATGATCCATTCTGCGCTGAGTGAGGAGAGAATTTTATTCTTCTTGGTCGTACAATTTCCATTTACCATCCGAAAATGGTGGGAGGCCGTTGATAAACAATTGTTCAAATGAATACTTAAACTCTTGTATACTCTGTTCTATTTGCACAGCTTTGGTTTGAACAGATTTGAGAAAATTGTGTTTAGCGATGATCCTCCTGGCCCAAATTATTAGTGCATTTTTTTCCTTTACCCCAATGGTCTGAAGATTGACAGTGGGCACATAATTTAGCAAATAAATAACATTTTGGGCCCATTCTGAGGGATTTTTTGCCAGTGTCTTATTAACAACAGTACATCTACTTCAGGCAGTGATGGCCACGTTGTCTCTGTCATTTATAAAATTCATATAAAACCTGAATTTAGCAGCTTCAACAACAACAACATCCCAGATTACATGTTTAGCTCCTTCCAATAGTGCTTTACCCGTCAACCTTATTTTCAGCTTATTCACCCTCTTTTGCAAGTCTCGATTTTCTTTTTGAAATTGAGCCATATTTTCATTATTCATTTTCATATCTTGCTGCATTTTTTCTATGATCTCCTTAAGGCTCTTGATTTCCCCTATTTTTAAGCTTACTTGGGACATAGCTTGAACCAATCCATCAGTGCTTGACCCAACTTTTGTATTTGAAGGTACAATAAAATCCATATCTGATGTTGTTGCCTGTCCCTGTAACCAATTCTCTTTCTCCTTTTCTAGCTGCAACACTTTAGCTTTGTAATTTAGTGCTTCTTCTCTGAATGTCTCCTTTTATTTCTCTAGAGAAACCAACTCTGTTGTCTGTGGAGGACATCTTCAGCTTCTTATTTAGGATTTGGATCATCTCCTCTTTATCATATAAAGAATATTTTACCCCTTGAGGGCCTTCAAATTCCAATCTCCTGACCTGTGTTTTCTAGGCTTTGCTGGATGCCTTCTCCTACTTCAGTTGTCCATCTAATTTGAGTGCATGTGTTGTCAGTATTGAAACCCTCAGACCCAAACTCAGGTAGTCTGAATATAGCATGTCATTGACATTCCTGTGGAACTTTATTTTATCTGGAGAACCAATATTATCATAATGCATCTTGATTTCAAATACCTTATCATCAATAACCACTGCTATGTTAAATGTCTTTCTTTCTACATCCCTGACTGAGATCAGGGAAGCTTTATGCTGGGAAATATTTTCTACCTCAAAAAATAGGTCTCGTATTTCACTATTGGCCATAATTCCCTTCACAACATACCAGTTCATTAAGTCTTCTTTGGACTGATAAACTACCCCAGGTGTCTTTTTATATACATGTTTCTTGCTGCTGAAAAACCTTAAGTTGCTTTCACTTTGTGTCACGCTTCCTATACTAGCCTCTTTGTTCTTGGTTTTACTTTCCACCATATCCATGCTTGATTTCTCTTTAGTTTCTTCTTCTTATAGGTCCACTACCTGAGAAGATGGTGTGATTTTCATTTTCTTGAGAATATTTTGCTGAGTACTGGCACCGAGTGCCTCTGAACTACTCCTCTTGTTATAAACACTCATCTTTGGATCTTTGATAATCAACTCTGGGGAAGTTTTTTTTGTCTGGATTTGCTGAGGGAAAGACTCTATTTGTTGTGTATGATCAAGTTGCAAAGTGACTTCCATATTTTCACAGGCTTCCAAGTTTGCCAATCTATCAAATTCTTCAACCTGCTCATGCTCGTAGGGGCCTTGTCTGCTCATCAGTCTTCTCTTAGATATGATCTGGTGCAGGTCATATCTCATCCTTTGTAACTATGTAAACCCAAATTCACTGAGTTTGGCTTGGATCTGAGGTAAACAAGACATGTTCTTTACCACAGATGGTCCTACCATGAAAGGGAATTTTAAGTTAGATGCTTTGTGCATTTTCATAAAATGCTTCGTCTCTGAAATGATGCTTTGTCTGATGAATTCCAGGGAAAAGACTCTGGGAGTCAAAAAGACTGGAAAATGGTGAGTTCCTTCTTGATAACCATATAGCCAAATTATAGTGGATTGTATGAACACCATCCAGTATCCCACCATGTTCTCTAGATTCGGTTGCAAAGAGATTTTCATTTCTTCCAAAACCCTTGCTAGGTCTGTGCCAAAGATGAGTGTAACACCCTGTTTCCCCCAACTTGTAAATATAACTGGACTGGCCAAGAACTATGGCAAACTCATAAATGTGAATATGTGATGTAAATGGACCTTGAGGAAGAGGTCAATGAATGTGTATAACATTCTGAATTTATTGCAGGACTGCTGATGAGGGGATGTGTAGAAAAAGAGACCATGATGGCGGTGGAAGGCACTTGAAAAGGTGGCGTTAACTTCCACCAAGAATTAAATACCATCTTTGGACTCCACTGGCCCGGAGAACCAAAGGCGGCTCGCTGGCCCTGAAATTCAATGCCTCGCAGGCTGGTAGGCAGATGGCTTGATGAGGGATGGGATGGTGAACCACCCATCCGTAGAGCCGTTAGGCCTGATCGATGCGAGGGTAATCGTGCCACATGCAACCTCGCGAGAGGATAAGGCGTATGGAAGAAGCGATTAGGAGGGCAGACGCGAGGGGAACTCTGGCATTACACAGGGTGAGTGATAGCAGAGAGGAAGGATTGCAACCTTCTTTCCTGGTCACTGGCAGATAGAGAGACGCAGTATCAGAGCATCATGGTCTCAGCTCGGGGGTGGCTAGTGGTAAATCCGTTGGGAGTCGNTTGGACTCCACTAGCCCGGAGAACCAAAAGTGGCTCGCTGGCCCTAAAATTCAATGCCTCGCAAGCTGGTAGGCGGATGGATTGATGAGGGATGGGATGGTGAACCGCCCATCCGTAGAGCCGTCAGGCCTGATCGACACGAGGGTAATCATGCCACACGCAACCTCATGAGAGGATAAGGCGTATGGCAGAAGCTATTAGGGGGGGGGAAGACGCGAGGGGAACTCTGGCAGTCTTTACGTAGAGTGAGTGATAGCAGAGAGGAAGGATTGCAACCTTCGCTCCTGGTCACTGGCAGACAGAGAGACGTAGTCTCAGAGCATCATGGTCTCAGCTCGGAGTTGGCTAGTGGTAAATCCTTTGGGAGTCACCAATCCTACGGTTGGGTGGAAATGAGTACCCCTCTTAGTAGTCGCACCCACTTCGGGTGTTATTTCTGATAAGTGTTTTATATATATATTGCATCTTGAAATTCATAGACTGGTATATGCATATATATGCTCATAGAACTGTCAAATTATGAATGATTTCTGTGTAATAATGTCTGTGCAGTGTTTGATGAGAATGAATAGATATATGCTCATAACAGAAGAAACCACGCATGATGTGCATGGATGAAGCAATTGTATTTATGCCTAGATTGAACTAAGTTAGGTCCCCAGCCCATTCTTGGGAAGTTTCTTCCCTTATCTATCTCAGGGATACCCGGTAAAGATTTCTTCATAGAGATTTCCCAGAAGAGGGGCTTGAACGCACAAGTCTTAACAACCCCGTATAAAGAGGAACGACCCTCTTAAATCCCGAAGTAGCAGCGTAGGGATAAGTATTGATCAATGGATGATACCCTGTCGGATATTCTACGGTCATTCACGATCATTGAATCGAGGGAATAAATGAGGGCGTTAAGTGCCATTAAACCTTTTCCCTCTATCTTCGTGAATAGAGAGGAAATTTGAATCGTAGATCCCTAGACTCCATGAGGACACCTGGACCGTTGGTTTTTCCACATCCAAATAGCAGTAGGAAAGGGTGCGGCATCGGGACTGACCTGAACCATCAGATCCTAGCTAGGGAACTCGACAGTTGTTATATCTATAGGGAGATAGACGAGGGTTAAGCCTCGTGAATAGGGTCGAAGCCATGAGAGTATCAGAGCCATCCATCCGAGGAGGAGAGGTGGAAGAGATCTGGTGATATCGTGAGCTCGGAGGTTCACGGGGTAGGAGCCCAAAAATTGGACACTCCAAGTCGCGAGTTGCGAAGCCACGAGAGGATCAGAGTCATCCATCTGAGGAGGACAGGTGGCAGAGATCGAGAGATCTAGCGAAATCGAGAGTTCGCAGGGTGAAATCCCAAGTAGTTGGTGTTAAAAGTCACAAGGTGCGAGGACACGAAGTGACGAAGTGGCGAGAGGACTAGGAGCCATCCATCTGAGGAGGACAGGTGGAAGAGATCGAGAGATCTCACGAACTCGGGAGTTCGCAAGGTGAACGCCCAAGTAGTTGGTGTTAAAAGTCACGAGGCGTGAGGACAGGAAGTGACGAAGTGGCGAGAGGACTAGGAGCCGTCCATCTGAGGAGGACAGGTGACAGAGATCGAGAGATCTTGCGAACTCGGAAGTTCACAGGGTGAGAGCCCAAACATTGGTTACTCCAAGTCGCGAAGACGCGAGGAGCGAGGAAGTAAGGAGAGCCGTTGGATCTGGGTCATAGGAGGATCGTTGGATCGGGAACCCTATCGCCTATCGCGCACTCAGGGGTTCGGAGGTTGAGTGGAGCCACTTTCGACATTAGAAGTCGCGAAGTTCCGAGTGTCGAGGTTCATGTGGACGCATGGCAGAGCCATAAGGTGGGACTCGCGTGGTCGACGGGTGGACACGCGTTTCCTGGAGATAGGAGTCGACACTCCATTGAATTCTCTCATCTCGGGGGTTCGCGGAATAGGAGGGTGAAAGCTCGACGGTTCAACCGGTGAGGTTGTGAGGTTGTGAGTAGGGAAGAACCACCAAGGGAGGAGTCAACTCAGCATTTACCTATCGCGTCTCGGGAGATCGCAACAGGAGAGCATGAGAGTTCGACTCACAAACTCACGAAGGTGCAAGTTGCGAGAGGCGCTGACGTTTAAGCCTAGCCTACGGTTACAGGTGGGGAGGGTGCTAACTAAGAAAGGAGTTATACCCGTATCACCAGTTCGGGTGTCGCAATATTGGAAAGGAAGAGTTGGGGCCTTTGATTCACGAACTCGCGAGATAGCGAGATTCAGTTGATCTCCCGGTGGTAAAGGGGAGACCTCAGGATGAAGTTTGACATTAGAAACCCTGTAGTCCTGATGGTAGTTATGACCATGGTCATATAGAGGAGGCCATGCAACCAAGAGCTTAGCCTAGGAGGATAACTGGCATTTAAGCGAGTCGGGATGGTTGAAAATAGAAATCCCGACGGAAAGGGACATAAGACCATGGTTATGTACAGAGAGTTGGGTAGGTAAATAGAAGACTTGTAAATCGGGGATTCTCATTGTTGAGAAAACAACGTAAAATTTTTATTATAGGTAGTGGGAGTGTTACATGAGACTATAAACCCTAGACATGATCTTGTTTATGAAAATAAGCATGGATATTCTTTTGCATTCAGTCAAAATGAATGTTTCTTCATGGAATTCGGTCTTATTTTATTCCAAGAACATTCTTAGCAAGTGCTTCTAGTACCTGAATTGTCTTAATCAATTGAAATTTACCAGTTGTTGGTGCATATTGTCATCAATGAACTTTTCAAAACTTATGCAAACCGATCGACAAGACTCTGACAAACAAAAGGTCAACAGGAAACCCAACATGACTTCTTCTACAAACTTGTCGTTATCCAACCCTAAAATTTGAATAAGTAGGGAACAAGCCCACTGGACCTCAATANGTTGCAAAGAGATTTTCATTTCTTCCAAAACCCTTGCTAGGTCTGTGCCAAAGATGAGTGTAACACCCTGTTTCCCCCAACTTGTAAATATAACTGGACTGGCCAAGAACTATGGAAAACTCATAAATGTGAATATGTGATGTAAATGGACCTTGACGAAGAGGTCAATGAATGTGTATAACATTCTGAATTTATTGCAGGACTGCTGATGAGGGGATGTGCAGAAAAAGAGACCACGATGGCGATGGAAGGCACCTGAAAAGGTGGCGTTAACTTCCATTGAGAATTAAATACCGTATTTGGACTCCACTAGCCCAGAGAACCAAAAGTGGCTCGTTGGCCCTAAAATTCAATGCCTCGCAGGCTGGTAGGCGGATGGATTGATGAGGGATGGGATGGTGAACCACCCATCCGTAGAGCCGTTAGGCCTGATCGACACGAGGGTAATCATGCCACACGCAACCTCGCGAGAGGATAAGGCATATGGTAGAAGCTATTAGGGGGGGGGGCATACGCGAGGGGAACTCTGGTAGTTTTTACGTAGAGTGAGTGATAGCAGAGAGGAAGGATTGCAACCTTCGCTCATGGTCACTGGCAGACAGAGAGACGTATTCTCAGAGAATCATGGTCTCAGCTCGGAGGTGGCTAGTGGTAAATCCTTTGGGAGTCACCGATCCTACGGTTGGGTGGAAATGAGCACCCCTCTCAGTAGTCGCACCCACTTCGGGTGTTATTTCTGATAAGTGTTTTATATATATATTGCATCTTGAAATTCATAGACTGGTATATGCATATATATGCTCATAGAACTGTCAAATTATGAATGATTTCTGTGTAATAATGTCTGTGCAGTGTTTGATGAGAATGAATAGATATATGCTCATAACAGAAGAAACCACACATGATGTGCATGGATGAAGCAATTGTATTTATGCCTAGATTGAACTAAGTTAGGTCCCCAACCCATTATTGGGAAGTTTCTTCCCTTATCTATCTCAAGGATACCCAGTACAGATTTCTTCACAGAGATTTCCCAGAAGAGGGGATTGAATGCACAAGTATTAACAACCCCGTATAAAGAGGAACGACCCTCTTAAATCCCGAAGTAGCAGCGTAGGGATAAGTATTGATCAATGGATGATACCCTGTCAGAGATTCTACGATCATTCACGATCATTGAATCGAGGGATTAAATGAGGGCGTTAAGTGCCATTAAACCTTTTCCCTCTATCTTCGTGAATAGAGAGGAAATTTGAATCGTAGATCCCCAGACTCCATGAGGACACCTAGACCGTTGTTTTTTCCACATCCAAAGAGCAGTAGGAAAGGGCGCGGCATCGGGACCGACCTGAACCATCATATCCTAGATAGGTAACTCGACAGTTGTTATATCTATAGGGATATAGATGAGGGTTAAGCCTCGTGAATAGGGTCGAAGCCACGAGAGTATCAGATCCGTCCATCCGAGGAGGAGAGGTGGAAGAGATCTAGTGATATCGTGAGCTCGGAGGTTCGCGGGGTAGGAGCCCAAAAATTGGACGCTCCAAGTCGCGAGTGGCAAAGCCACGAGAGGATCGGAGTCATCCATCTGAGGAGGACAGGTGGCAGAGATCGAGAGATCTAGCAAAATCGAGAGTTCGTAGGGTGAACTCCCAAGTAGTTGGTGTTAAAAGTCACAAGGTGCGAGGAAACGAAGCGAAAAAGTGGCGAGAGGACTAGGAGCCATCCATCTGAGGAGGACAGGTGGAAGAGATCGAGAGATCTCGTGAACTCGGGAGTTCGCAGGGTGAACGCCCAAGTAGTTGGTGTTAAAAGTCACGAAGCATGAGGACAGGAAGTGTCGAAGTGACGAGAGGACTAGGAGCCGTCCATCTGAGGAGGACAGGTGGCAGAGATCGAGAGATCTTGCGAACTCGGAATTTCACAGGGTGAGAGCCCAAACATTGGTTACTCCAAGTCACGAAGATGCGAGGAGCAAGGAAGTAAGGAGAGTCGTTGGATCTGGGTCGTAGGAGGATCGTTGGATCGGGAACCCTATCGCCTATCGTGCACTCAGGGGTTCGGAGGTTGAGTGGAGCCACTTTCGACATTAGAAGTCGCGAAGTGCCGAGTGTCGAGGTTCATGTGGACGCGTGGTAGAGCCATAATGTGGGACCCACGTGGTCGACGGGTGGACACGCGTTGCCTGGAGATAGGAGTCGACACTCCATTGAATTCTCGCATCTCGGGGGTTCGCGGAATAGGAGGGTGAAAGCTCGATGGTTCAACCGGCGAGGTTGCGAGGTTGCGAGTAGGGAAGAACCACCAAGGGAGGAGTCAACTCATCATTGACCTATCGCATCTCGGGAGATCGCAACAGGAGAGCATGAGAGTTTGACTCACAAACTCACGAAGGTGCGAGTTGCGAGAGGCACTGACGTTTAAGCCTAGCCTACGGTTACAGGTGGGGAGGGCGCTAACTAAGAAAGGAGCTATACCCGTATCACCAGTTCGGGTGTCACAATATTGGAAAGGAAGAGTTGGGGGCTTTGATTCACGAACTCGCAAGATAGCGAGATTCAGTTGATCTCCCGGTGGTAAAGGGGAGACCTCAGGATGAAGTTTGACATTAGAAACCTTGTAGTCCCGATGGTAGTTATGACCATGGTCATATAGAGGAGGCCATGCAACCAAGATCTTATCCTAGGAGGATAACTGGCATTTAAGCGAGTCAGGATGGTTGAAAATAGAAATCCCCACGGAAAGGGACATAAGACCATGGTTATGTACAGAGACTTGGGTAGGTAAATAGAAGACTTGTGAATCGGGGATTCTCATTGTTGAGAAAACAACGTAAAATTTTTATTATAGGTAGTGGGAGTGTTACATGAGACTATAAACCCTAGACATGATCTTGTTTATGAAAATAAGCATGGAGATCCTTTTGCATTCAGTCAAAATGAATGTTTCTTCATGGAATTCGGTCTTATTTGATTCCAAGAACATTCTTAGCAAGTGCTTCTAGTACCTGAATTGTCTTAATCAATTGAAATTTACCAGTTGTTGGTGCATATTGTCATCAATGAACTTGTCAAAACTTATGCAAACCGACCGACTAGACTCTGACAAACAAAAGGTCAACAGGAAACCCAACATGACTTCTTCTACAAACTTGTCGTTATCCAACCCTAAAATTTGAATAAGTAGGGAACAAGCCCACTGGACCTCAATAATCATAATGCTTACATTGATAGGTAATGACAGACTTTCAGAATGTTGTTTAGAATTAACAATGGTTTGCAGAAATAGGTTTTTTACTTCAGGGGGACATTCTTTGTAGATGATGATCATTTTCTCTTCCTCGAAGGCTCTAACATTGTGAGGGAAGACTCTAGTATACTGAGGGCATTTCGAATTGACGGACTGTCTATTTCACATAATACTTATGACCCTAACTTATTCAAAATGACCTTTTCTTCCTGCAAATACTACTCCACACACCAGCTTATGAATTTTGGGAAAGGGAAAACAACTTCTACGGCATAAGGGGTAATGGATGCTTGGGTTGCTTCGAGGAAGGGTATTTGTTTTCCAACGTTGTCTAGCAGATTGGAATTGGACACGAAAATGGGTGAGACTATATTTATGTGTCAAATAAATCGGAATCCCTGTCAATTAGGGATTCTTCTTTAGAGGCAAAGTATTTCTCTTTCACGGATAAAACGACAGGGTTAGTGGTCATAATGAAAAATACTTGTAAATTGGAGGAGAATGCTCGAATATGGTTCACTATTGAGATTTAATTTTGAATGGAGGGTTTGCACAAATTTTCAAACGTTCGAGCATTTTGAAATATCATAAAATAATGACTGGGGTCCTCCTTTTATATGCACCTTTCGATATCGAGGGTTGGAAAAAACAGCTTTGGGTAGATCATTTTTCGTCCCGATATGCCTCTGATGGTGCCATGTGTCCATGAAATGAAACCATGGTATTTTCCCCGACCCACCCTCAAAAAATTATCCTCCATGCTACTTCATTTCCCGATATGTGTCTTGGTCTTTGATTTGGGTTGCTTCAATATCTACGGTCCACCGTGTCCCATCAAATTCCAATATCGGGGATTGGAAAAAATGGTTTTGAGTAGACCATTTTTCACCCTGATGTACCTATAGTGGTGCCACACATCCATGAAATGAAACCATGGTATTTTCCCTATCCCTCTCTCGAATAATTAAACCTCGCGCTATTTCCCCGCCCGATATCAGTCTTGGTCATTGATTTGGGCCACTTCAAGATCTATGATCCATTAGGCCCCACCTTTCATGCCTCCACTATATTGGCCCTTCTTTGCTAGATGTAGCCTGGT
>JZKD02S1264922.1:167817-201058 GCA_000966675.3 Picea glauca | reverse complement strand
CGGTGTTATATTTTTAAGAGCCTTTGTGGGAGTGTGATTGACTATGTAATTTGCACAGTTGATTGCTTCCACCCAATACTTTAGACTTAATCCCTTAGATTGGATCATACAATTACCCATTTCTTTTTATGTGTGGTTCTTTCTCTCAACAACACCATTTTGTTGTGGTGTATATGGAACAATGTGTTGCAATTGGATGCCCTGTGTAGTGCAGTAACTTGTAAAATTATTGTTCACATATTCACCTCCATTATTTGTTCTTAACTTTTGAATTTGATGTCCAGATTGCTTTTTTACAAGGGCCTTGTAGGCCAAAAATGTGTCAAAAACTTCGCTCTTAAGTTTTAAGAAGCAAACCAAAGTACGTATGGAAAAATAATCAATGAAAGTTAGGAAATAGTTGCACCCAGAAAAAGAAGGAGAAGAAAATGGACCATACAAATCACTGTGAACAAGCTGCAAAGGGCCTGAAGCGTGCCAAGAGGCACATTTGTCAAAACTGTCTCGATGATGTTTGCCGAGAACACAACCGACACAAACACCATCTCTGCATGAAACAAGAGGAAGACCAGTCACCATCTGTTGATTACATAGTTGCTGCAATGAGCAATAGTTTAGATGACCAAACCGCTCATTCCAAAGTTTTCTCAAGTCATCACTATGAGCAACAAAAACTGATGAAAATGATGATGACCCAAAGTTGTTAAACTTGCACAACCTAGTAATATCATCAACAATTCCAGTTGCAAGAACATGCTTAGGATCTTTTAGATCCTTGATTACAACTTGGTGAGGTGAAAACTCTACGATTTTACCTTCACTTGAATGAGTGATTTGATATACTGATAGAAGGTTACACAAAAGACTTGAAACACATAATACATCATTGAAATGACCATTATCTACTTGAACTGTTCCAGATCCTACAACACTAAGAGATCTATCATCACCAACAAATGTTTTCTTGGTGTTATATTCATTTAGAGCATAAAATATGGCTTCATCCTTAGCCATATGATAAGATGCTCCCGAATCAATAAGCCACTCATCAGAAGACGAAGTAGAAGTTGTGTTGAAGGAGAAACCATAAGTGGAAAGTGCATGTCCATGAGAAGAAGAATAAGAAGGAGAATCAATACTGATGTTGTGCTTCTTCATTGATGCTTCTAAAGTTTCCATCTTATTGAAGCTTTTAGACTCATCATGACCATCTTTATCACAAAAGTTGCAATGTCTGTCAGTCTTCTTATTTTTATATTTTTCTCCTTTGTCACCATCAGGAGCTGAAGCTGTCTGAGTGGGTTTGGGACCCTTATGTTGCTTGTTTATGTAGCGAGGATGTTTCTTCTTGGGATACTTGGGTTTATCTTTCTGCTGGGCAACTAAGGCTTTGTTGGAGGTATTTGCAGTGTTGATCACTCCAAGTTGTACAAGCTTATCTTCCTCTCTAATCAAAGCAACACAAAATGACTCAAGAGTGGGTTTTTGATAATCTTTCCCTAGAGCCTCTATAATGGCATTAAAGGTAGATACAAACACAAAATATGCACTACCTATCTTAGAAAGAAGAAGATAGATGCAACGCTCTTCCTCCATTTTTATCATACATTCTTCACATAAAATTCTGAGTGTTTTAAACTTAGATAGATAGTCTCCAAGACAAGAAAAATCACTTGGAATCAATATTATTACTTGATTTTCTAATTGTTGTGCTCGAATAATATTGAGTTTACCAAATGCAGATTCAATATTTTCCCAAGCTTCTTCGAGGTCATCAATTTCTTGAAGGTGAAACCTTAAATCAGGAGAGATGGACATTCTGATTAGTCCACGTGCTTCATCACTCCTATTAGCCCATTTGGATTTCTTATCATCATCAGTGGGTTCTATTGGTGACGGAAGTCACTCCTGGATTGCTATCAGGAGCAGAGCCCGACGCCCATCAGTTTTATGTCACGGTTTGTTTATAGATGGGGTGATTGAATGGAAGCCAACTCAAAATGATATCATTCAACTCCAAACTAGGTGAGGCATACGTAAGTGAGTGAGGTCTTTATAAACTCCAGACAGTGAGTCGTAGTAAAGGGTAAGCAGACAGAGGATTATATAAAAGGGAAGCGAAAGTCTGTCATAAACAACAGGTTTCTAACAGACTGTGAGAGGAAACATCTGAAGGCAAGATCTTCTTACACCCAAATGCAGGAAACCAGCGGAGACGGTAATGCAGCAACAAATCATTTGTCATAACACAACTGTACTAATTCATGCGAAACATTCGATCATGAACCCTCTGGTTTTAGATGAAACATAGATGGAAAAGGAAAACTGTCTGTCATATAACAAGATATCTCATATACATATGCATATCCAACAAGACTAGAATGTCTGTTAAACTTTACAGCAGGGAGCTCTGCTCTACCATCGATACTTACCAAAATGGAAAAAATGCCTACATATACTTGGAACTGACTCAGGCGCTGAAGGCGTGATCATATCATGAATTCAATGCTTATCGTTGAGGAGCTTCTCTGTCAGAATGGGCCCTTGGTCTACCTCAATCAAATCCGCCCTCTGCTCCCCTGTCGTGCGCCTCTTTAATTTAGCATGGCTCGCGCCAGGGGGTAGCTGAGCCCTTTGAATATTGAACTGGCGTGTGTAGGTTTTCCTGGTGAGTTGGAGGCTTGGCATGGCTTTCCTGGAGAGAATCAGTACAAGGGACCTTCCTTGGTCAATTTCAACCAGGTCCTCCATACTCTGCAATAAATGGGTGATGCGAGGCTTCACCCACCCTCTTTCTCCTTTTCTGCTGAGCCGAAGCGGCTCTTTGGATTTTCGAGTGAAATCCTGACCTAGTCCATAGGTCTCTTCTCCTTTCCTCACGATCTCCTGAACTTCACCAAGACCTTTTCTTAACTCTGTATTGGGTTTCGAGGTTTCACGCTCTCCGTTGTCAAGAGTTCTTGACCCTTTGAACTCCCAATCACCGATTCTCCGATGAGCGCGTGTACAGATTAGCCCTCCTGGCTATACTATGATCCATGTGACCACCTTTTATATGACCTGAGCCGAACCTCTGTCGGGGCTTCGAAGCTTTTGATGTCTAGATACACAAGTCCCCAGGACTTGCGATTCTTCGATTGCCGATGCGCCTTCCGTGCTATCCCTTTGAATAGGCCTTGGTCCAAGTGACCATCACCATATTCCCTCGGCCATACTCTCCATCGGATTTTTGCGGTTTGCGATGTCAACAAACACGCATCCACCGGACTCGCGATCCCCCGAAACCTGATGGCTCATGGCCATTGACATGTCAACGGTCCGTCCCCCGTCGCGAAAACCTGCCACCTGTATTCCACTTGCGGTCCCACATGCTAACTGGCGGTTTCCGAGACATCGCTTATCGCCATCTCGCAACTCCGGACACAAATCTTTGCAGCTCCAACTTACGAACCTCCGAGCTCGCGATATGCCAATGCCACTTGGCGTTAACTCGCTACAAGGATTGATCTTCTGAAACCTGTCCCGCACTATGGTCCTTAATTCCGTCAGGAAATCTCATATCGGGATGTCGCGATTCCCGTTGTCATGTGCACGGGACTTTAAGTTCCCCGATCCCCGACTCTGCAGGATCTCTCGGCACATGTCCCTAGTTCTGATCCAGTTGAGAAATTGCAGATCGCGATTCCTACATGCAAGAGTTTCTTGCCTTTGAAAACTCCGATTGTCCTCCTATGCACGCTAGGGGTTAACCTTGGCACAACTTCTAGAGATCTAACGGCCGACTGTATTTCGTCAATCTCCTCTGTAAGATTTCGACCGTCGATTTTCTTTGAGGATGGTTCTCGACTGCTGAAGACAAAACTTCGCTCGCTCGCTTGACTTGCTGCTACAAAATGGGATTCTCTTGGGATATGCTCAGGTGCTTCGCGTGCAAATTGCAGGCCTGGGTACGCCTAATCTCGAGACAGGAAAAATCGCTAACATTAGGCTCCATGGGGGATAGAGTCATCCCTGCGATGCTCTAATAACCCATTCCGCAGCTTCAGTGCCTTGCTGTTGGGCTATGGAGTCATTTATTAAGCCGAAAACATACAGAAAGAAAAAAAAATCAAANCACCCTCTTTCTCCTTTTCTGCTGAGCCGAAGCGGCTCTTTGGATTCCCGAGTGAAATCCCGACCTAGTCCACATGTGTCTTCTCCTTTCCTCGTGATATCCTGAACTTCACCGAGACCTTTTCTTAACTCTGTATCAGGTTTCAGGGTTTCGCGCTCTCCATTGTCAAGAGTTCTTGACCCTTTGAACTCCCGATCACCGATTCTCCAATGAGCGCGTGTATAGATTAGCCCTCCTGGCTATACTATGATCCATGCTACCACCTTTTATATGACCTGAGCCGAACCTCTATCGGGGCTTCGACGCTTTTGATGTCTCAATACATAAGTCCCTGGGACTTGCGATTCTTCGATTGCCGATGCGCCTTCCGTGCTAGCCCTTTGAATAGGACTTGGTCCAAGTGACCATCACCATATTCCCTCGGCCATACTCTCCATCGGAGTTTCGCGGTTTGCAATGTCAACAAACACGCATCCTCCGGACTCGCGATCCCTCGAAACTCGATGGCTCATGGCCATTGACATGTCAACAGTCCGTCCCTCATCGCGAAAACCTGCCACCTATCTTCCACTTGCGGTCCCACATGCTAACTGGCGGTTGCCGAGACATCGCTTCTCGTGAGCTCGCAAATCCGGACACAAATATTTGCAGCTCCAACTTACGAACCTCTGAGCTCGCGATATGCCGATTCCACTTGGCGTTAACTCCCTACAAGGATTGATCTTGTGAGGCCGGTCTCGGGCTATGGGACTTAATTCCGTCGGGAGATCGCATATCGGGATGTCGCGATTCCCGTTGTCATGTGCATGGGACTTTCAGTTCCCCGATCCTCGACTCTGCGGGATCTCTCGACACGTGTCCTTGGTTCTGATCCAGTCGGGAAATCACGGATCGCGATTCCTACATGCAAGAGTTTCTTTCCTTCGAAAAATCCGATTGTCCTCCTCTGGACGCTAGGGGTTAACCTCGTCACAACTTCTAGAGATCTAACGGTCGACGGGATTTCGTAAATCTCCTCTGTAAGATTCTGACCATCGATTTGCTTTGAGGATGGTTCTCCACTGTTGAAGACAAAAATTCGCTCACTCGCTTGACTTGCTGCTACAAAATGGGATTCTCTTGGGATATGCTCAGGTGCTTCGTGTGCAAACTGCAGGCCTGGGTACGCCTAATCCCGAGACAGGAAAAATCACTAACATTAGGCTCCATGGGGGATAGAGTCATCCCTGCGATGCTCTAAGAACCCATTCCACAGCTTCAATGCCTTGCTGTTGGGCTATGGAGTCATTTATTAAGCCGAAAACATACAGAAAGAAAAAAAAATCAAAGAAGTAAAAGACAATATTTACAAACAGAGGAGCCGCCCAGGGCTCAAATAAAACATTTTTTCAGAAAATGCCCATTCACTGGGCTATTGAAAACCTCTTCACCCTCCAGATCCTGCAACCCATAGGTGTTGTTGGAGAAAATCTCAGAGATTTTAAAGGGGCCGATCCAKAGGGCGTCGAACTTGWTATGCTTGCCTTTGTCCTGTCTGGGTGCGTCCCATTTAAATACCAAGTCCCCGACCTCGAACTCCTTTTTCTTGACCCTTCTATCAAAAGCCTGCTTGATCTTCTGCTGATGATCGTGGGCCCTGTTCATGACCTGTTCCCTGGTTTGCTGCACTTCCACCATCTGATGAATCCTTCTAACCATATGGTCAGGCTCCTCCTCAAGGTCCTAGAGGAATTTTTCCACAGGTAAGGCAAGCTGAGTAGGGAAAACGACCTCTGTCCCGTAAACAAGTTGGAAGGGTGAAATGCCTAGGGACTTCTTTGTTGTCACTCGGTCAACCCACAGAGCGAATTTGAGTTTTGCATCCCAGGCCCTTTTATTGTCTTCCAATAATCTTTTAATGAGCTTGATCAAAACTTTATTGGAGGATTCCGCCAGTCCATTTCCCTGAGGATAATAGGGGGTAGAGTGAATCAGTGAAATCTCAAACTGTTCACAAAACTTGACCAGAGGCTCAGAACTGAAGGGGGCAGCATTATCAGTGACAATTCTGCTAGGGAAACCAAATCTAGCGATGATATCCTCCAGGAGGCTGATAATTACTTTGTGAGAAGTGCTTCAGGTGGGGACAACCTCTATCCACTTGGTGAAGTAATGTGTCGCGGCGAGGATCCATCTGTGCTGGCCACTTGAGGGAGGATGAATCTCTCCGATGAAGTCCAACTCCCACTGCTGAAAAGGCGCTGAAACTACTACAGGATTTAATGGCAGAGATTTGAGCTGCTGCTTTCCTGAGAACCTCTGGCATTTGATGCAAGCTCTAATTTCTCTACAGACGTCAGGGAATAAAGTGGGCCAATAGTACCCAACCCGGGGGACCTTGTGAGATGTGGTCTTCCAGAAATGATGACCTCCGCAGAGACCACTATGGAAATCAAACATAACCTTCTGGGCCTCTTGCGGATCCAGGCATCTTAATAATAACTCTAGGGGGTCTTTCCAATACAGGGTTTGGTCAATGAGGCAATATTTGACCGCCTTGAGCTTTAGAGCTCTCGCCTTGCTTTTTCCCAATCCATCAGGAGGCTTCAATTCTTGCAAAAAATACAATATATCCTTGTACCAGTCGCAAGCTGCTAGTGGTAAGGCGCCCTGAAAATGCTTGTTGGATGACTCAGCTTGCACATTGACGAAGTTAATCCCCAAGGCTTTGCAATTGGATTCAACTAGAAGTTTGGCTAAGCCCTGTCCCTTTATCAACTTGGTGGGCTTAATTTCTAGATCAAATTCTAGAATCTTGGCGATCCACATACCTCTTTTCCCATCCATGTCGAGCTGTATAAGAATGTCCTTCACAGAGGCTGTGGGGACATATGCAATGATTTTTGAGTGAAAGACATAGACTCTAAAAGATTTGAGAGATTTCACCAATGCATAAGACTGCTTTTCCATGATCTCATACCGGAGTTATGCGTCTCTTAATGCCCTGCTGAAGAAGGCGATGGGATGTTCATGCCCCTCCTCATTTTTCTGCAATAAGACCGCCGCCACTGTATCAAAATAAGCAAAGGAGAAAATTAGGAACTCTTTGGAATAGTCAGGACTGATAAGCCCAGGTGCCTTAGTCAATGCCCTTTTAATCTGGTCAAAAGATTCCCTGGGTTCAGTGGTCCATTTCACTTCGCTTCCCTTCCTGAGCATGGCCATGATGTGTTTCACTAGCTCGGCAAAATTCGAGACAAACCTCCTTAGAAAATTAATTTTCCCCAAAAAGGCCTGAACCTCTTTTTTAGACCTCGGAAGTGACAAGGCTTGAATTGCCTCCACCTTGCAGGGATCAATTCTCACCCCTGCTGCCGATACTATATGTCCTAACAGTTTCCCCTCCTTCATAGCAAACAATGATTTCTTGGGGTTTAAGGATAATCCATACCTCCGACACTTCATGAAGACCTTTTTCAAGTGGTAGCAGTGCTCCTTGTCTGTCTTGGAGAAGACTGTGATATCATCCAGATAGATTACCACAAACTGGTCCTTCTCCCCTATGAACGCTATATCCATCGCTCGCTGAAATGTTGCTCATGCGTTCATCAATCCGAAAGGCATTTTGGCATACATGAATGTACCCCAAGGAGTGGTGAAGGCTGTCTTCTCCCTGTCTTCAAGCATGACCGATATATGATTATATCCAGAAAACCTATCGATCATGGATATCCTGGAGTCCCCAATTACCCTCTACAATATATGTTCCATCTTAGGCAGGGGGTAATTGTCTTTCTTTGAACTTCTGTTGAGATTCCTGAAATCAACATAGAGTCTGATTTCTCCACTCTTCTTTCTTACTGGGACCAAATTGGCCACCCACTCAGAATATCTCAAGGGGACGATGATTTGGGCATCTAACAATTTCTTCACTTCTTTCTCCATGACAGGTAGCAACATGGGATTTATCTGTCTCAACTTCTGTCTGAATGGTCTAGCCACTTCCTTTAGTGGGATCTTGTGCTCAATGAAAGATGTGTCGTAGGTATTGAGGTCTTCATATGTCCATGCAAACACATCAGCGAACTCCTTTAGAAGATTAGTATATTCGGCCTTTTGTTCCCCGGTCAAACTGCGTGACAATTTGACGAACCTGGGCTCCTCCTGTGAACCAATGTTACATTTGGTTGTCTCGGTATCTTCATTTGAAATCTTTCCATTTACTGGCACATCATTCCCGTCGAACAATCTTTCTAAAGGGACAAGTCCCCTCAGAATGTGATTACTGGGCAACTGAATGATCTGATGATTAGCGATTTTATTTAAAAACTCCTCAGGACAAGTGTTGCCTTCCAAATCAGGATCTTGGTCAATATGCAATGCAGAAAATTCATCCACTGATTGGAGAAACCTTTCAAGTTCAGAATCATCTTCGAACACCTTCCAATGCTTGACATTGTCCGGCACCGAAGGCCTATATCTTATATCAACATCATTTTTTATCCTAGGTGGCAGAGGAAATTTGAGCAAATTGGCTGAGACAGCTAAAGAATCAGCCAAAGTATTTTCTCCCCTCGGGATGAAAGAAATGTTAAAAGCCAAAAAGAAATTATCAATAAGGTCCCATACTTCATTTCGATAATTCCTGAGTCGGGAATTATGGGCACAATAAGCATTCCTTATCTGCTGAATAATCAACTCAACATCTCCGAATATTGTTATCTCTTCAATTCCCATTTCCTTTGCGGCCCTCATACCCAAAACAAGAGCTTCATACTCTTCCACGTTATTGGTGACTTCGAACTCCAGCTTGTATGACAGGGATATGACTTCTTGACAAGGTGATATGAAAACCACTCCAGCGCCAACTCCTTCGCTAGAAGAAGCTCCGTCAAAAAACATCTTCCACAGAGAAGATCTTTGAGGGGAAATCGGATGATCAAGGCTGGGATGTTCTCTGATTTGTAAAGAGATTTCAGGGGCATCGGTAAGCTGCAACAAACTAGACCCCAAGTCGGTGTCAAGTGCAAAGATGGGGTGATTGGTAGGGTCTGCCTCATCACTGACAGTATAGGCTAACTGAGCTTCTCTGTATAACCTTCTCTATTCCCCTCCGAAGACCGGAATTGTGGCATATGTGAGATCCATCTATAGTGTCCCCCCAAGATTTTTGATCCACGATCTAGGCAACAACATACCGAATTTGGGGGGAACGTCGGCTACCACAATATCCATAACCACGCTTTTCATGGGCAACTGAAACAGGGAAACCACCAGGTCTTTGCTGACTCCTAAACACTGCACTCTCCTTGAATCGAAAGAATATAAATCATGATAAGTTCTTGTCACCTCCAGTCCCAATTCTTCCATGACTACCTTGGGCATAAGGTTATGGGAGGCTCCTGAATCCATGAGGCAGTTATGCAGTACTTTATCATGTATGTTCAGGGATGTGTAGAAGGGGGGGGATGAGTCATCTCTGTCTTCTACCATGGGGCCTAAGACAACAGCTGGTTTTTCATCTTGAAGGTTTACTGAGTCAGAGGGAGGTTGGGGAGACTCGGATTGTAGCAGCTTGGAGAGGGATCTTTTAAAATCTTCATTTTTTACTAGCTCTGAGAGGGGGACGGGAATCCTGATTTTTTGAATTTCATGTTCAAAATTAAAGGATGGAATTGGCTTAGGAGCTTCCCTTACCTCGGTGATGGGTTCTTTGGCTGCTGGCAAAGCACTCTAAGCTCTTTTATCTTTAGTAGCGGCTGCTGCAGCTTTAGTAGGTCTTTCTGCTATGAGGGGCTGGTCTGGGCTGTCAAATTCTCCTTCTTTCCTTTTCGACCTGAGATTATATTTGTTAGAGGTGTGGCTGGCCCTTTCTCCTTTACCTAGCTCATGAATTTGAATTTTAATCAGGGATTTTTCATATGCAGACCCAGTCAAATGGGGAAAAGGAGGAGCTTCCTCAACACTGTGAATTTCGGGGCCAAACTCGTCTATCTCCTCTCCTTCTTCATGACCAACTAAGTTGTTTTGGAGGGGGGTTTGAACCCTTTGATCTTCTCTGTCCTTTCCTCTTTGTTCCCTCGGGAAAGCCGAAGGCATATTATTAGCAGGCCATCTGAAACCTCTATTATCAGTGTTCTGGGGATTTCTGTACATGGGCTTCCCTTCTAATTCCAACCTTTCTACCTTGGCAGCAAGTGATTTTAGTGGTCTAGTTGTCTCATCTATCTGATGGGGCAGGGGAGAGGAACTGGATGAGGGAGATTCATGCCTGCTCTTGGATGTACTTCTATCACCTGCATTCCTGAGTCGGTTGACAACCAATATGTTATATTCTACCTCCACGGCAGCATCCTGCATGAGGGCCAGCGTAACATCTCTTCTCTCCCTCAGTAGCAAGCAGAAATCCAGATCAAAAGCGCTAGAGTAAGTGATACTAGTAGAGGCTTCAGAGGGCTTTATCTCAGCGGGGATCCTGTTGTACATTTTATTATATCTCTTGGAGAAGTCGGAGACAGACTCTCCTTCCTTTCTCTTCAATGACCCAAACTCCATCATGTAATACATGAAATCCTTTTTATCTCCCCATTGTCTCAAAAAGGCATTGTCTAATGCTTCAATCCCATCAATGGATCCAGGAGGCAGGGCCTTGAACCATTTTCTAGCCTCGCCTTGGAGGCTATGGACAAAAATCCTCATCCATATGTCTACATGCATGATGACATTATCATCTGTGAAACTGTAGAAATCTTCTAGGTGTTCATCTGCAGTTACGTCCCCCTCACCCATGAACTTGGGTAGTTGCTTGAGGTAACCGTCTGCCGGGAGGGCATTGAGGGGATGAGGTAACACAAGGGGAGGATACCTAGCAGCTATAATAGCTTCCATTCTGGTCATAGGGGGGTTAGCACCAGACATAGGAATATTAGGTGGCGGAGAACTTGGAGGAGAAGGAGTTCGCGAAGGGGCTGCGGGAAATGAGTCTCGAAGTGGAGTGGGAAACAAAAGTGGGTTCAAGGAGGAAAATAACGAGCTTAAGTTAGCAGGTGCTCCTCCTTGTGTAGGAGTAGTAAATATAGGAGCGGGGAGATCTTCAATGGTCCCAACCTAATGCCAAGGTATAGTTTCAGGGGAGATGGGAGTGATAAGGTCTCGTCCCTCCGATACCAGACCAGGAAAGGAAAACTCAACAGGAACACTCCCAAAATTTAGGAAACGGGAAACTGGAGAGACAGGCCTGCTGGGAAGTTGAGGAGAAGAAAATGGAGTTTCTACAAAAAGAGATGGTGGATTACCTGGTTTAGCGGTAGAAGCTCCTTCTTCAGGGGCCTTTCCCTTTTTGAGCACCGCCTCCGGATCTGTTTCAGGCGTAGCTAGAGGCAGCAGTGGATGAGACCGCGTATGTCTGCCTCTGAAATCCACAATTAATAGAGTAGGTTCTCCCCAGTGGAGTCGTCACAGTGGAGTCGCCAGGTGCATAGCAACAATCTCAATAGTTCTGATATCTAATGCACCTTCAGAATCAACTGATCGTTGTCGTTCTGCCCAAGGAAAATTTTCAATTTCGTCCCCGACAACGGCGTCAGAAATGTTGGCGATAGAAGTCACTCCTGGATTGCTATCAGGAGCAGAGCCCGACGCCCATCAGTTTTATGTCATGGTTTGTTTATAGATGGGGTGACCGAATGGAAGCCAACTCAAAATGATATCATTCAACTCCAAACTAGGTGAGGCATACACAAGTGAGTGAGGTCTTTATAAACTCCAGATAGTGAGTCGTAGTAAAGGGTGAGCAGACAGAGGATTATATAAAAGGGAAGCGAAAGTCTGTCATAAACAATAGGTTTCTAACAGACTGTGAGAGGAAACATCTAAAGGAAAGATCTTCTTACACCCAAATGCAGGAAACTAGCGGAGACGGTAATGCAACAACAAATCATTTGTCATAACACAACTGTACTAATTCATGCGAAACATTCGATCATGAACCCTCTGGTTTTAGACGAAACATATATGGAAAAGGAAAACTGTCTATCATATAACAATATATCTCATATACAAATGCATATCCAACAAGACTAGAATGTTTGTTAAAATTTACAGCAGGGAGCTCTGCTCTACCATCGATACTTACCAAAATGGCAAAAATGCCTACATATACTTGGAACTGACTCAGGCACTGAAGGCGCGATCATATCATGAATTCAATGCTTAGCGTTGAGGAGATTCTCTGTCAGAATGGGCCCTTGGTCTACCTCAATCAAATCCACCCTCTGCTCCCCTGTCGTGCACCTCTTTAATTCATCATGGCTCGCGCGAGGGGGTAGCTGAGCCCTTTGAATATTTAATTGGCATGTGCAGGTTTTCCTGGTGAGTTGGAGGCTCGGCGTGGCTTTCCTGGAGAGAATCGGTACAAGGGACCTTCCTTGGTCAATTTCAGCCAGGTCCTCCATACTCTGCAATAAATGGGTGATGTGAGGCTTCACCCACCCTCTTTCTCCTTTTTTGCTGAGTCGAAGTGGCTCTTTGGATTCCCGAGTGAAATCTCGACCTAGTCCACAGGTCTCTTCTCCTTTCTTCATGATCTCCTGAACTTCATCGAGACCTTTTCTTAACTCTGTATCGGGTTTCGGGGTTTCGTGCTCTCCATTGTCAAGAGTTCTTGACCATTTGAACTCCCGATCAACGATTCTCCGATGAGCGCGTGTACAGATTATCCCTCCTTGCTATACTATGATCCATGCAACCACCTTTTATATGACCTGAGCCGAACCTCTGTCGGGGCTTCGACACTTTTGATGTCTCGATACACAAGTCCCCTGGACTTGTGATTCTTCGATTGCCGATGCGCCTTCCATGCTAGCCCTTTGAATAGGCCTTGGTCCAAGTGACCATCACCATATGCCCTCGGCCATACTCTCCATTGGAGTTTCGTGGTTTGTGATGTCAACAAACACGCATCCTACGGACTCGCGATCCCCCGAAACCCGATGGCTCATGGCCATTGACATGTCAACGGTCCGTCCCCCATCGCGAAAACCTGCCATCTGTCTTCCACTTGCGGTCCCACATGCTAACTGGTGGTTGCCAAGACATCGCTTCTTGCGAGCTCGCAACTCTGGACACAAGTCTTTTCAGCTCCAACTTACGAACCTCCGAGCTCGCGATATGCCGATGCCACTTGGCGTTAACTCCCTACAAGGATTGATCTNCTGCCGGGAGGGCATTGAGGGGCTGAGGTAACACAAGGGGAGCATACCTAGCAGCTATAATAGCTTCCATTCTGGTCATAGGGGGGTTAGCACCAGCCATAGGAATATTAGGTGGTAGAGAACTTGGAGGAGAAGGAGTTCGCGAAGGGGCTGCGGGAAATGAGTCTCGAAGTGGAGTGGGAAACAAAAGCGGGTTCAAGGAGGAAACTAACGAGCTTAAGTTAGCAGGTGCTCCTCCTTGTGTAGGAGTAGTAAATATAGGAGCAGAGAAATCTTCAATGGTCCCGGCCCAATGCCAAGGTACAGTTTCAGGGGAGATGGGAGTGACAAGGTATCGTCCCTCCGATACCAGACCAGGAGAGGAAAACTCAACAAGAACACTCCCAAAATTTAGGAAAAGGGAAACTGTAGAGACAGGCCTGCTGGGAAGTCGAGGAGAAGAAAATGGAGTTTCTACAGAAAGAGATGGTGGATTACTTGGTTTAGCGGTAGAAGCTCCTTCTTCAGGGGCCTTTCCCTTTCTGAGCACTGCCTCCGGATCTGTTTCAGGCGTAGCTAGAGGCAGCAGTGGATGAGACCGCGTATGTTTGCCTCTGAAAGCCACAATTAATAGAGTAGGTTCTCCCCATTGGAGTCGTCACAGTGGAGTCGCTAGGTGCATAGAAGCAATCTCAATAGTTCTGATATCTGATGCACCTTCAGAATCAGTTGATCGTTGTCGTTCTGCCCAGGGAAAATTTTCAATTTCGTCCCCGGCAACGACGCCAGAAATGTTGGCGATGGAAGTCACTCCTGGATTGCTATCAGGAGCAGAGCCCGACACCCATCAGTTTTATGTCACAGTTTGTTTATAGATGGGGTGAACGAATGGAAGCCAACTCAAAACGATATCATTCAACTCGAAACTAGGCGAGGCATACGCAAGTGAGTGAGGTCTTTATAAACTCCAGACAGTGAGTCGTAGTAAAGGGTGAGAAGACAGAGGATTATATAAAAGGGAAGCAAAAGTCTGTCATAAATAGCAGGTTTCTAACAGACCGTGAGAGGAAATATCTGAAGGCAAGATCTTCTTACACCCAAATGCAGGAAACCAGTGAAGATGGTAATGCAACAACAAATCATTTTTCATAACACAACTATACTAATTCATGCGAAACATTCGATCATGAACCCTCTGGTTTTAGACGAAACATAGATGGAAAAGGAAAACTGTTTGTCATATAACAAGATATCTCATATACAGATGCATATCCAACAAGACTAGAATGTCTGTTAAACTTTATAGCAGGGAGCTCTGCTCTACCATCGATACTTACCAAAATGGAAAAAATGCCTACATATACTTGGAACTCACTCAGGCGTTGAAGGCGCGATCATATCATGAATTCAATGCTTATCGTTGAGGAGCTTCTCTGTCAGAATGGGCCCTTGGTCTACCTCAATCAAATCCGCCCTCTGCTCCCCTGTCGTGTGCCTCTTTAATTCAGCATGGCTCATGCCAGGGGGTAGCAGATCCCTTTGAATATTGAACTGGAGTGTGCAGGTTTTCCTGGTGAGTTGGAGGCTCGACGTGGCTTTCCTGGAGAGAATCGATACAAGGGACCTTCCTTGGTCAATTTCAGCCAGGTCCTCCATGCTCTTCAATAAATGGGCGATGTGAGGCTTCACCCACACTCTTTCTCCTTTTCTGCTGAGCCGAAGCGGCTCTTTGGATTCCCGAGTGAAATCCTGACCTAGTCCACAGGTCTCTTCTCGTTTCCTCACGATCTCCTGAACTTCACCGAGACCTTTTCTTAACTCTGTATTGGGTTTCAGGGTTTAGCGCTCTCTGTTTTCAAGAGTTCTTGACCCTTTGAACTCCCGATCACTGATTCTCCGATGAGCGCGTGTACAGATTAGCCCTCCTGGATATACTATGATCCATGCCACCACCTTTTATATGACCTGAGCCGAACCTCTGTCGTGGCTTCAGTGCTTTTGATGTCTCGATACACAAGTCCCCGGGACTTGCGATTCTTCGATTTCCAATGCGCCTTCCGTGCTATCCCTTTGAATAGGCCTTGGTCCAAGTGACCATCACCATATGCCCTCGGCCATACTCTCCATCGGAGTTTCGTGATTTGCGATGTCAACAAACACGCATCCTCCAGACTCGCGATCCCCCGAAACCCGATGGCTCATGGCCATTGACATGTCAACGGTCCATCCCCCATCGCGAAAACCTGCCACCTGTCTTCCACTTGCGGTCCCACATGCTAACTGGCGGTTGCCGAGACATTGATTCTCGCGAGCTCGCAACTCCGGACACAAATCTTTGCAGCTCCAACTTATGAACCTCCGAGCTCGCGATATGCTGATGCCACTTGGCGTTAACTCCCTACAAGGATTGATCTTCTGACACCTGTCATGCACTATGGTCCTTAATTCCGTCGGGAAATCGCATATCGGGATGTCACCATTCCCGTTGTCATGTGCACGGGACTTTCAGTTCCCCGATCCCCGACTCTGCAGGATCTCTCGGCACGTGTCCCTGGTTCTTATCCAGTCGGGAAATCGTGGATCGCGATTCCTACATGCAAGAGTTTCTTGCCTTCGAAAAATCCGATTGTCCTCCTCTGCACGCTAGGGGTTAACCTCGACACAGCTTCTAGAGATTTAACGACCGATGGGATTTCGTCAATCTCCTCTGTAATATTCTGACCGTCGATTTTCTTTGAGGATGGTTCTCGACTGCTGAAGACAAAACTTCGCCCGCTCGCTTGACTTGCTGCTACAAAATGGGATTCTCTTGGGATATGCTCAGGTGCTTCGCGTGCAAACTGTAGGCCTGGGTACGCCTAATCTCGAGACAGGAAAAATCGCTAATAGGTTCTTTTTCCTTTTCCAATGTAATCTGGTACAATCCTTTACTTCTTAATAAATCTTCCATATGAGATTTCCATTGGAAGTAGTTGGTGATGGTAAGAAAAAAATTACTTGTAGAATCCATATTAAATATGCAGATAATATGGATTTAAAAACTAAAACTGATGATCTAGATGGAAAGAGATCGAAAAGTTATGCGGTTTTAAAAAAAATGGCACTGAAAACACACTTTGGATGTGAGAGTTATGCCATTTAAAAAAAAAGCATAAACGATAACCAAATGACCACGTGATAGTGTAAGTTGCTTTATGAAGTGACCCACTTTTATAAAGAGAAGTGGGGATCACTTTTACAATGAAGTTACTTTATAACATAAAAACTTCATGCAAAATAAATAACTCTAAAATAAAATATTAAAGCTACTTATAGTGATTCACTTTTATACTTGAAGTGAAATACACTTTACAATTTTAGCATGAACTTTTTCAAAAAAGGTAACAAAAGAGAGACTTGAACTCATGACCTCTTACTTAATAAGGAAAATTTTAACCAAATGGTCTAGCAAAAAATATTGTAATGCTTAGAAGGAGGATTGTTGTTGTTGAAGATGACCTTGGAGAACGTGCTAAAAAAAACTCTTTGCACATAAGAAAAAAGAATTCGCTTCTCGATGACAATAAGGGTTAGATCTCGGTTAGCTTACATGGAAGATGCACCTTTTCCTATTTGTTTCTGATTTTCTGAGATCACATAGGGTGCGGGGAAAAGAGAATACATAGATCTAAAATATTAGCAACCTGAAAATAAATAATACAAAACCTAAATAAAACCAAAATACTACTCTGCAAAAAATTTAAAAATGCGTATTCAAGCTTTATACCTCTAGATCTGATTGTAATGGCCATATCTTGGGAAAACATAAACCTTTTCGAGTGAAAAGAAAAGTGTTCTTGAATGAAATGAGTGCTCCAGACACAATGGAATAGTCCTCTCAGCCGATAAATGTACGAAAATGACAAAAAATGGAGATGATGCGACTTGGATTCACGATCTCGATCTACAACAGGAATGTGTCTTCAAACAGACTCTGATACCATGTTCGACAACACAGGTATTGAAACAGAGGATGAACACCTTCAACAACCACTCACAAAACCAGATCAAATATCAACACACCAATTTTTTCACGTGGTAAAACCCCTACGGGGAAACATCCACGGCCCCAGCCAACGCAGCCACTTGGAGCAGTTTATTAATGCAAAAGAAAAATATTACAGAGAGATTTTATAAGAGAGTTTATCACAATCGATCATCTGAAAATGACCCTCCATGCTATTTAAATAGAGATCATGTACCAATAGGATGTTAATCCACGAATCAATGGCCATTAAGATCGAGGAGAGTATGAACCATCAGATCACTCTACGTCGGGAACATATCGTGACCGTCAGATTTCCTAACTACAAATGCATACTAAAGAAACACACTAAGAAACACACTTTTACCTAATGACACATTAGACCAAGTAGATATTAACTAACTCCTAAGTGTCTAAATATCCTAACACTGCATATGACAAGTTTCCTCCCAGAAGGAAGGGGAACCAGATCCCAAGTCTGGTTCTCGAGGAGGGAGTTGTACTTCTATTGCATGGTGGATTCCCAAAAGGGATCTCTAGCAGCCTCACCATAAGACTATGGATTTGAAGAATGAACCAAGAAAATATGTCTGGAGGGCAATGGTTCTGTGGAAGTGAGTGCAACATGAGGCTCCTTGAAATCATATCAAGTCCTCCTAGTATCGGCTAGATCACCAATGCGATCCCCTACATCTTGAAGAGTAGTCTGTGACCACTTGGGCCTCTGCTCTGGCTTTGCAACTGCATCTAGATTCTCTGACTCTGCATCTGACTGTATTGCCTTTGAATATGAATCATTTAAGTCCTCTGAATCATAAATCTCATTTGAATAAGAGTCAACATGTGCATGCTCATCATCTCAGACAGGTGGAAGAGTGAAGGTGTCTTCATGCGACTGCTGAGGTACATGCGAGACACTTTCCTCGAATTGGACACTATGCCCAATGATGAGTCGGTCCGAGGAAAGATCGATAAGCCTATATCCCTTCACACCATTGGGGTAGCCAACAAAAATGCACTCAGTGCTCTGTGGATCAAGTTCCTTCCTCTTTTCAGAGGGAATCCTGGCCTATGCACATGAACCAAAAATGCGAAAGTGGGTCACTTCTGGTTTGAGACTGCTCCAAGCCTCGTAGGGGGTATTATCCTTGACAGATCTATGGGGAGATCTATTTTGGATGTATGTTTCACAATTAAATGCTTCAGCCCATAGTTTATGTGGTAGTGACTTTGCATGCAACATGCAAGATACCATCTCCTTTAGAGATCTATTTTTCCGCTCAACAACTTCGTTTTGCTACGGAGTATAGGGAACTGTATGTTGCAACTAAATCCCTGCCTCATGGAAAATATTATGGATCTCATTATTCACATACTCTCCCCCATTATCAGTTCATAGGAATTTTATCTTCTTTTCGAAATGTGTCTCAACCATGGATTTGAAATATTTGAGGTGTTGAAAGACCTCAGATTTTTTCTTGAGAAAGTAGATCCATGTAAAACGTGAGAAATCATCAACAAACATGAGAAAAAACCTCACTTTTCTGATAGATGGATGCAAAAAAGGACCCATAAGGTCACTGTGGATCAGATCTAACGGTGCATAATCTCTCTGAGACTTCCTTTGTCAAATTTCTCTTGAGGGTGTTTTCCAAGAACACATCCCTCACACACTCCCTTGGAGAAATGGATGTCTGGTAGACCATCAACCAATCTATGCTTGCTAAGATGTTGCATGTATCTGAAATTCAAATGTCCAAACCTTTCGTGCCATATCCTACTACTTTCATCAACATGAGTAAGTAGTAAAGCATAATCAGTTTCAATGAATTCAGAAAAAGTATGCAATCTAGACTGATGATTTACCTCACTGGTAGCAACCATGGAGTTGGTTTGCATGTCACAGATGTCCACATAATTTGGTGTGAATATGACTTTCTTTCTGGTTCCATAATTTGTCATCTGATACATGAAGAGAATGTTGACAGCAAGTTTGGGAATGTGCAACACATTCTCGAAGCTTCCATTGGTGAGTTCAATCCTTCCTTTGCCGGTGACTTTGACATAAGAGTTGTCTCCCATCAGAATGGGAGAACCTTTGCATGCATCCAAAGAATAATATACTGCTTTTGAGGAAACCATGTGATGTGATTCTCCTGAATCAACGATCCAATCATCGGGAGAGGAGTTGATCGCAATCAAGGCATGGCTAGAATTTCCTTTCTTGGAATTTGGATCTTCTGGCTTCTTCTTCTTGGCACCCCCGGGGATGCGATATCCAAGGTTGTTTTTATGAAGTATTTGAGACATCAGATCTATTTGTTTTTGAATGCATGCGGATTCCAAATGGACTCCTTTGTGACATTACGTGCATTTCTCCCATTTTCTTCCCTTTTCCACTTTGTATCTGGAGGCATCAATGAATGGTTTTGTGTACCCTTCCTTCTTCGGATGTGCATGAGCTTTCCATTTATATTTATCTTTAGATTTTTGATATTTGTGGCTGCCATCATGCATAGTGTGCATTCTCCTTTGGGCCTTTGATTGTGCCCATGTTGATGATCTTGGTTTTCTCTTGTGTCAGTGCTTCGATAAAGTCCTCAAGAGAAGGCATCTTCCAGGTGTCTCCAGAGGAGAATCTGACAGAATGGAATGTGGATATGAATACAAATAATTCAGGACCAATCTTGGAGAGAATGGTGAGAACCATTTGTTTCTCCTCCTTCAATTTATCAACCCGTCAAGCTTTGAGTTGCGACAATAAATCCTTGAATTTTGTAAAGAAATCTTGGATATTGTCGAATCTTTTTGGATCCAATGTGAGTAGCTCCACCTCCAGCATGTGTCCCCTCACCTCATCCTATTTTCCAAAGAGACCTTCCAATATGGTCCAAGCTTCATTGGGAGTCTTACAGGAAGATATGTGAAAAAGGAGATTGGGAGAAATAAGACTGCAAATTGTTCCGGGTGCCTCATCCATGCGATTTAAACACTTGGATTTTTCTATGGATGATGTCGGTTTTGTATCTGTATTCAAGGTTAAATTTTACAATCTTCTTGTTCGGATATGTATGGATATTTTCTCCTTCCATGCAAAATAGTTGTAAGGTGTAAGAATGAATTTTTTTTGGAAATCCATCTTTCCGTTGTCTTCAATCTTTTGTAACTGCAAAAGTTTTTGGTATATCTTTTGCTTAGAAGTCTGTTAGCTCTGATACCATGTACATGTGTTGAACCTGCAAAAAATAGTTCTATCTAAACAATAATACACATATTTGTAGAGAGAATTGGAGAAAGAAGATGAAGGATAGAAAGAATGAAAGAATTCTCATTAACCGTTGTGAATAATGAATAATTTACACATGATATACTCTTTATAGCTCAATGAGTGCACACAAGAGGAGAACCAATGCACCATAGTGGTGTTCTAGAGTGATTTGGACACACACCATCAGTTACAAGAGTGAAATTCCACCTAGTCTAGTCTCTTAGGCAGTTACGGGAGTGAATTGCCACCTAGTTGAGTTAACTAGTCAACTAGTCTTCACTTAACTGACTGAACAAAGAGTAGTGAGGAGTTAACTCATGGAATCAAGGCTAATGTGCCAATATGGTGATGATACCAAGGAAATGTTGAATTAGCATGGTGATGATCCCAATGTTGCATGGTGACAAAACCAATGCAGCATCTAAACTCAACTCAACTAGTCAAACTGAAGTGTCAACTAAAAGAGAATATTCTCCAGGTGGAATATTCTCCCCTAGAATATAGGAGACTGGATAATGACTAATTATGACTAATAAACAAGGAAAAACCTTAGGAAAGATAAATCCTAGGTGTGTGTGAAGAAACTCCAACAATTATACCACCATTCTACCAA
Source organism: Picea glauca (assembly GCA_000966675.3). Classification (NCBI taxonomy): domain Eukaryota; kingdom Viridiplantae; phylum Streptophyta; class Pinopsida; order Pinales; family Pinaceae; genus Picea; species Picea glauca. Next base: position 179,869 of record JZKD02S1264922.1, on the reverse strand, counting down.
GGGTAATCATTTGAACCATTGTGTTTGTTTATCAGAGACAAAGCAACGAAGGTAGCCTTCCAGACATTTGTTCACTATATCGGTTTTTCCATCAGATTTAGGATGATAGGATGAGTTATGAGCCAATTGAGTACCCAAACAAGAAAATAATTCTGTCCAAAAATGTCCAGTGAAGATAAGATCTTTGTCACTTAAAATAATCTTTGGGATTCCATGTAGTTTTTGAACCGTCTCCATAAATGAAATGGCAATTGTATTGGATTTGATAGGATGAGAGAGCACATAAAAGTGTATGTTCTTGGTCAGTCTATCAACAATCACCATTATTACACTCTTTCCTTCAAACTTCGGTAACCCTGTGATGAAATCCATGGAAACCTCCTCCCAACGCTGACTTGGGATGGATAGTGGTTGTAAAATACCTATGGTCTTAATTGTTTCCACCTTATTTTGTTGGCTAACCAAACATTCTGCTACAAACCTTTGAACATAAGTTTTAAGTCCACCCCCCCAAAAATCCTTCTTGACCCTATGGTAGGTTTTCAAAAATATCGAATGCCCTCCTACCAGAGAGGTGTGCAATTCCAATAGTAACTTTTGTTTGAGTTGGGAGTTCTTACATAAATATAAGTGATCTTTGTACCATAATGAATAATTTTTCCATGTAAATGTATATGATGCACTGGAATCCTGCTGCAACCTTTGAATGAAAGTCCACATGTTTTTTTCATACTTCCATTCATCCCTCGCTTCTATTATCCAATCGGGTTGGATGATCGAGATAGAACAAAGAAAGGCCTCAATATCTTCATCATTTCTTGAGAGTGCATATGCCACAACATTTTGCTTCTCGTTTTACAGATGATTTCAAAATCATAATCCAATATCTTGGTCACCCATTTTTGTTGTTCTTCTGAAGATAGTCTTTGTTCCAAGAAGTATTTAATACTATCATGATCTGTTTTGACCTTGAAGTGCCTACCTATGAGGTAAGGGCGCCATTTCTTCAATGCATGTAGTATTTCCATAATTTCCTTCTCATAAATGGGTTTGTGTAATTCCTTTCCCTTGAGTGTCCGGATTTCAAAATCCACGGGCCTTCCTTCTTGCATTAGGACAACACCAATTCCATTTCCCGAGGCATCGCATTCCACAATAAATGTTTTTGTGAAGTTTGGTTTGGTCAAGACATGAGCTTTTCACATCACCTCTTTAAGTTGTTCAAAAGCTTTAGTTGCCTCTAGAGTCCATGAAAATTCATCCTTCTTAGTTAGTGTAATTAAAGGTGTTGCTATTCTCCCATAGTTTCGAACAAACTTGCAATAGTAACTTGTCAAACCCAAAAATCCTCTAAGATTCTTCAATGTTTTGGGAATCAGCCAGTCCATCATGGCCTTAATATTTTTAGGGTCTACCTTGACACCTTCATGAGATACAATATTACTCAAATACTCTACCTCCTTCACCCCAAAGAAACATTTGGATGATTTGGCATATAGTTGTTGCTCCTTTAGTAGTTGTAGAACCTTGTCTACATGTCGCACATGATCCTCCCAAGACTTTCTATAGATTAGTATATCATAAAAACATACTAACAAAAATTAATTCATCAACCCTTGGAATGTGGAAGGTGCTTTTGTAAGGCCAAAAGGCATGACCAAAAAATCATAATAGCCTTCATGAGTTCGGAATGCTATTTTTGAGATATATTCTTCCTTCATTATAATCTGATGATACTCTTTTGATTTTATTTCCTCCAATTGTTGAGGTGTCAACCTTGTAGGTTGAGGTGTTTTAGAAGAAGGAACATTATTCTCTCGATAGATGTTAGGAGTGGTCCTTCTAGTAGCCATAGTCATATTTTTACTTTCAACATTTATTGCCACCCTAAATGCATTCTCCAATGATTTGGGTTCCCAAAGGTGAACCTTATGTTGAATGTTATCCCTTAAATTTCCTATGAATACATCAATAAAGTGCTCATCTGGAATATCTGTTGCCTTTATATTCAATATTTGGAATTTCTCAATGTTCTTAAATTCTGGAATATCTGTTATCCATTTTGCTTGAGATTTATCAATTGGATAAAGAAGGTATTGCTCCTTGTATCCTCATAGTGTGCTATCACTTATTTCATGAAAATTGTCCAAGTGATGAGTGATTTGTGAGAACAAAGCCATCAATACCACACAAATTGATTGGGTTCAAAATATAAAGAAGAAATCCATACCTTTTGTGTATGTGGCACATTATGTAGATCAAAGAATTGCTCCATCTGAAGTGTCCATGTGATTGGGTCCTTGCCATCAAACTTCCTCATATCAATATTAGGAAATTGGTTGGAATTCAACCCAAAGTTAGAGTTTCTCCATTCTTGATTCATCTTCCTTGTGTCCTCATCATGAATTTCATGAGATACATTTTCACTTTTAGGTGTCCTCTCTATTAGGAAATTTTTCAATCCTTCCATGATCTCCCTTTTTAAACCATCCATATTAGTATCCATTATTTCCTCCAACTTAGCTTCCATTGAATCCATTAGCCCTTGTAGTTCATCTTTTGTTACTGTCTTCTTTTGTAAATCATTTATGTCCCTACACATTTCTTCACTTTCATCAAGAGTCCAAGTAGGAATTTTTGGAGGATTATTTGGTGTAGAAGTTCCCTTTTTTGGTAGCATGTTGGCCAAGTATCACTTTAAATCTTGATTTTGAGGTGGTTCTTCTAGACAATCTTTCTTTTATTGTATCTCCAAAATTTCCGCCCTTATGGGTATGCAAAATTATTTTTTTTGTAGTTCTTTGATATTTCTTCTCTGCAATGCCACGGGTCTGATCAAAATTGGATGTTCCAAGTGGAATTTATGGTAACTTCCCCACAACTTGTTTATTTTTGGAATTTCTAGGAGATCTCACTTGTATAGAGTGCCCCACACAAAATAATTTATATAAAATTCTGAAAATTGTACTAGAGATACTACAGATTGTCCACTATCCAATGCAACTAGTCTAACTCAATTTGGATACTCGAGGAATAATTTATGATTTTTTTACCTGGAACACATTTTTGAGACTAGTCAAATACCCTATATTCCACATGGTGTATTTACAAATGTAAGATGACCCATAAGCTAATTTTTTTTATCACAGATACCTTAATAATTTCTGTGAATATCCTCCAAGGTGTCTCCTATGTAGCAACGAAACCCCAAGACCTTCAGCTCTGATACCAAATGTTAATAACCAAATATCAAGATAGCATAGAAAAACCTCAGAATAAGTACTCAATGCCTTGAAAAAGATATAATTTCAGATAATAATCCTCTTTGAGGGGGAAACCTCCTTATACACCACATAAATTTCCCCATCCAAGATGATTCCAAATGAAAATGTCTCCTTGGTATATATAGGAGACTAGGAGGTACAATTACAACTAATGGACCTAAGACAAAATAAATAAAATAACATTACTAATGTAATATGCCCCAATTAAGGGGTAATGTGCCACTATTTAGGGCTTAACACACACACACACACACAAACACATATATATATTAAAAAAATTCAAGACATATTGCTTTAACATCATTTTGATATGAATTCATTAATCATACTTATTGGGCACAGACCCATTTTGAGTCAATACCTATATTTGGAGAATAAAACCCAGTTTTGGAGAAGAAGAATTGGCAGGAAAAACAACATGTGCGAGGGAAAGCCGCATGCAAAGAAGGAAAGCATTCAAGGCGCGCAAACAGGAAAACCTAACCATGTTAGGGTTTTGGTAAGATATTGTAATGACTGGTAAACTTGTAAACTAGTATAAATAAGAACCTAGACAAATTTTAGATGTGGTGGGCTGAGAGACTGGGGGTGTGAACCAATCTCGTTTGAATTAAGTTGGTGTGGATAATTTCATTAAGAAATAGTGGAACGTTTCAGAATTCCTTTGGAGAAGACCTATGTCAACCTCCACAATTCAAGATGGAAATTATGTGAGTGAGTGACTTTGTGTGTGAGCAAGTGATAAAATGTGCCAAATTTTAATAAGTTCTCATGGTCCTTCCAAATATTTGTTACCTATATTACTAAGTGTCATTAGTACAACTTTGTGGAATTTTAAAAGCCATAAAGAACTAGCATGTGGACATATGGGTCCTTACCAATCCTTTAAACTCCCTAATGTTGTTTACACTAAGAAATCTTGAAAAAACTATCCTAGATTGCAAGCATGTGGGCATGTATGGGCCCGTTACTTTGATCTTTAAACTCTTCTAGTGATGTAAAGTAAGAAAGAAATTTCAAGAAACCGTCCTAAGTTTGCAACATGTGGGCATGTATGGGCCCTTACAAATTTAAGATGATTTCAAAAAAGAAACTAAGAGGAGCCCTAGGGGGGCTTTGCTCTCTCCTAAAGATTTTGTTAAGGGAGATGAAATGTCCCCTCAACCACCTATCTAATTCTCAAGATCATTCTATGGTGTGAGAGAAGAGCATACTCAATGATCAAAGTTGATTTCTGGTCCCAATGCAAGTGTTTTTATATGTGATATAAAATAATCTCAACTTAACTTTTACAACCTAAACAATCCATCCATGTGGAAACCAAAGAAAAAGACGAGAAAATATGGTTTTTTTTACCCCTTAAGTGCCTATGTTTAGCTAACCTTTCATATGGGAAAGGAGTCTAAGTGGAGTGCATTTACAAATTTCATGAAAGCAAGATTTTGAAAGCTAGGGGCCTTCAAATCATCACAAAAACTCTTACAATTTTGAGACTTTGGAAATGTGCACGGGTTACAATTAAGATAGAGGTGCAGTGGGCACGCAATGTGCATAGAACATAAGTCTTTTGGGTGCACTGTGTGCAGAATGCATAGATAATAGAAGCCCTTTGGGCACACAGTGCGTTGAGTGCACATATGTGGGATGAAATACCCACACACATCTTGATACGCGTCGAGGGGGGGGGGATTTTAGTGAAATTCTCCTCTTCTAGCTCCAAACTTGGCTCTTGGAAGGTAAGGCTAGGTCGGTTTTGGTACCTACAATACACATGGGTTAAAAAAAAGTTCTCTCAAAGGCCAAATAGGGTGGAAATTGATACCTATTCCCTATTATGGTTGTCAATCTGTTGTGTCCATTTCGCCACTTGGGTGAGAAAAACAAGGGCACTTGCATGCCTAGTTGGGCCTGCTAGACAAGACAGAGGTTAGTGCACGATTTAAACAATCCAAGCACATGAAATAAACAAACTAAAAACAACTAAGAAAATAAAACTAGAATGCATAAGAAACTTTGAACCAAAAACAATCAACCAATGACCAAGATTATGCCACCAATGGATAACTATATTAGTTGAAAAAACACTGTAGAGAAATGAGGACTTATGAGTCCCCTGTTCCTCCTTGGGAGGGATCTTGAGTTCCCTAATGGAGAGCTCTTCTTACAATGGTAGAAAATAAAGAAAATGATGAGGAAATCAATGCCTATTCCCTCAAGAGGTGAGTGGAGTGGCCTGTTGGAATGTTGTTAGAATGCTCCAAGGAGAAAAGATGATTCTCAAGGGAGGATTGAGGCAGCATAACAATACTATGAAAATATTAATTTCTTAGTGCACCCATGGCCTCCATTTATAGTAGGTCTTCAAGGCAATATTCAATTGATTCTTAGTGTGAACGAGGGTCCCTTTAGGGCACCCTTTGGTCCTTGACCAACCCCCCATTCATATTCAATTCATATATGAGGATCAAATCAAGTTGGGAGTTGGTCCATAAGTTGTTGAGGGGCCAACAAGAACCATAAATGTGCCATTCACAGGAGTGTGCGACCTTTCTCGTACACAGTCACACATATGGTGCATTGTGCTCTCTACGTGCTTCTTTGGCCAACGCACTGTGCGCACGCTTCCTTTAGTGAGTTCGCACATGTCAATTTTTTGCCCAGTTGTATAGTTTTTGCCTCTTGGAGATGCATTTTGGTGCTGCATGTGAAATAATAGTTGTTTTTCATTGTTGTATTTCTGTAATCATTTGTGTGCAATGTTGCGGACAAAATTTCAATGATAACAACCATTTTCTTTGGGTTTATTATTATTTTTCCCATCATTACGATTATTATTACATCCTTTCTTCTTATTCCCGTCTGGTTGCTGGTTACCATTTTGGCTGGTCGATGATTGCATGGAATGTACATCTACCGACTGAGTGGGATTGGAAGACACAGATGAAGTTGGCCCTCCTACAGACTTGTTTAGAGACAATTATTTCAAATGGCTTGTCACTGAGTCTGCAGACTTTACATTGGCATAGCCTACAATGCCATCGGCATGAGGTCCGGAATTTTGTCTAGGGTCATAGGTTGACCTCGGTGTGTCTGGAAGAATGTGGTATAACATCCCATACTGAGCGTATATAAGATCTAACTGTTGGGTTTTGAAGATCGCTTCTTCCTTAGTGGTAACCCCATATGTAGCAACATCCTTCAAGATAGGAGGCTGTAAAGACTTAAGGAACCATTCTAAAAGAAAGGTCGGGGATATGGAGGTATTAATCAAACTATTATGTCTATGCCACTCCTGGATATGATCTGAGATATGAGTGGTTGTGTCCTGGCGTAAAGTCGACATAAGTTCTAGGCCAACATCATAACGAATCGACAATTGGAAGTGGTTAAGGAAGACTAACATCATCTGACTGAAGGTCCTGTATGCCCCCCTGGGTAGCTCTATATACCATTTCGCAGTGACCCCAATGAGGGTGCATTGAAATAATCTTAATCGAATGGAATCATCATTAAGGGAATTTGAGGAGCACCATAGGTGAAAGGAAGTAATGTGATCACCAGGATCCTCACCATTCTTACCTTCGAATTTCAGAATGTCTGAAGGAAGTTTGGTGGGGATGGGGGGCCATGTAGGATCATGACACATAGGGTCATTCATCAACTTAGACAATTCTGGTAGATTAAGAGTGGCCATAAAAGGGAGTCAAGGTTGCAACATCTCACCCAAGCTCCCTGGAAATATTGTGTTTGAGGAACTGTAGCCCATCCAAGGTTCTGGTAATCACCATGGACCTATCCGGGATTGTAAGACCCTCCTCCAGGCTGATTCATAAGAGGTTGGTTGGGAATCATTCCATTAGGAATGTTCTGATGGGGGTTATAAAAATTTCCCCCAACTGGAGTGGCTTTGGGTTGGGGGTTGCCCAAGGTGTGAAATTGACCTCCTTTGGGTGTGAATCTGGAGGATAGAGGTGGATTCGTCATGCCAAACGTGTTGGTAGGAATCGACACTGAGGAGGTGAGGGTATAGGATGGAAATTGAGCAGAAGTTTGTCTACCAGGTTGGTTTCTCCACCCATAAGCAAGAGGGTTATACCTAGGGTTAAAAGAAGGAATCCCTCCCATATTAGGAGTCATTTGAGGGATCTGAGAACCACCAAATGAGAATGGAGTATAAGGAGGTGTTTTTCCCCCAAGTCCAATGCCAACATTAGGGCCAACAGATGGGATGGAGTTTGAAAAATGTGAAGTAAAATTCAACATACCATAGGAAAAATGACTAGAGGCCATAGGGATGGATTGAACATTATATCTTGGTGAGTGACCAAGAGGCTCAAATGGATTCGAGGTAAGAGATTGAGCATTCACTACAGGATGAGCAGTAGTAATGATAGGTGCCTCCGACACTACAACCATTGTGGTTGCAAGAGTCGAAGGGGTTCCATTAACTATAGTAGGTGTGGGAGTCGAAGGGCTCCTAGTGTTATAAAGACTTGGTTCAGTACTCATCCTTGTAGAATCACAAGTCTGAACAGTGGAGGTGTGTGTACCACGTCTAATAACTCTAAGCCTTTTAGAAGGAAAAGACTCGAAATTTGGTGGTAATTGTAACAAGAGACGGGACTGGCGGGGACGCTGGTCCGACTCCACAATGAGTTAAGACTCGAGATACAAAAAAAATAAATCCCGGGGCCAACTAGTAATCAAAGAGAACACCAAAAGTCAAACGACCAATATGCACACAAACATGGTAAAGTGGATGAAAGGGGCCTCCCTCCCTAAATTAGGTATGTCTCTCCCAAGAGGGGCCTGAGACTCCATGCTAAAGATCAGAGGTAACATAATAAGTTATAAGCGCCCTCGTGGGCTTAACAACCAGTCGGTCAGATCCCCCTGGAGAGGTAATCCTCCATAAAGGTTGTGTTTTGTTCGACCCTTATCTGACCCAGGGTACCTGCAGAATAACCCCTGCAAGTAACCTATGTGGCACCTAAGTCAAGAAACTAAGCAACCAATGCATAATCGATGCACAAGCAAGCTGTCATAAGTCAGGTCCACCATATGGGTAGGGTAGCAAAGATAAAAACCTTGAAAGCATCGCCTCTCATGGAGGTAAGGGCACTAGCAAGATCCCCAGATACGAATAGATCCCCATAAATATCTATGACTCTAAGAAGGTATCGGGGGGATATCCCTTCAACCAACCTAGCGTGATCTCATGATTAAATTCGGTGTAAGAGGAGCCTCTTGATATTACTGATTATACAATGGATTTCTCCACTCCCTTAGTCAGACGCATATGTTGATTTCATAGCCTTAGATAATTCTACTCACAAAATCCTATTCCAAGGCACTAAATCCTAAGCTAGTTTGTGCACCCTAGAAAATAAAATCGCGACTAATTAAATTATAGCGTTAATTTTAATGGACGTGCTTACTCAAAAAGGTATGGAAATGAAACTCATGATGTTATGACTAAACAAGTAAAGTAAATATGAATACAATGCAAAGTCCTAACTTCAATTTTCAATGAATGATATGCTTCTTAAAACAAATGCAATTTTCAATTTCAACTCTGCAATTTTGAAGTAAAAATGCAATCTTTCTTTACATGCACTAAGCTAATGACAGAGAATCAAAAGATCAAAATGCCAAGCAATGCAAAATGCCTAATATTTTTGTATTTTCAATATAAGAAAAATGATAATGCATGGAATGAATAACAGCTTGATATATAAAAACTCTATTGTGTATATAAAGAGACAACTCAAGTAGGGTACCAAGAAGCAATACACCCAACCCAATGTACAAGGACAATCAAAATGAAAAGTTGATGAGAATGACTCTGCTAAAAAATTCAGCAAAAGACAGGTCTCTTGTCATCCCATAGACACTTAATAGTCACTACAGAGACCCAAGAAGACTAAAAAATCATCAAAACCTACCCAACAACCACCAAACCCAACCAACACGCAAAATAGGTTGATGTACGCGACTTTTCAAGGAAACAACGTGTATGTACACATATTGCAGAAGAACAACACACGTATATACACGATTGTAAAGAAAAAACCCACATATATGTTTCAAAAAACACAACTAGGCAAAGGAGAAGGCTGGAAGACTCAGACCCAGAGTGACAGAGGATGTCAAGCAATGAAACGATAAGAAATGCAATAGGAATGAGAGAAATATAAGGATAAAAACACTCCAAACCCTAGGAAATAAGATTCAATCCCCACTATGGTCGCCAATTCTGTTACAAGGAAAATCTCTCTATGGCTAGGGTAAACCACAACAGACGGAAATGATTGCAGAAATCAACTATATTCTCAAGTATGCTATATAAACAAACATTCTAGAAAGATAAGATAAAAATTCTACCTTGTCTAGATGTTCGATGAAGTCCATCGTTGAGCACTTGACCCAAAGCAATATGCCTCCGAATAGTCCTCAACAACTAAGCAAAGCAAGCATATGGTGATAATATATAATGTTATCACATTCAATATCATAATCCATTAATATACATAAGAAATACGCCTATGGAATAATAATTCAAATATTTGCAAGATATCAATTGGACGGGAAAAGAGTATTTCTATTAATATATGATCAACATCAGTGAAAAAGTTACAAACTTTCGTGTCAGAAGAGTTCAGAACCGAGAAACTAAGTTCCTTTCAGCTGGGCCTCCACCACTTCAATCCTCCACCAAAGGCAAGCTCATAGGAGAGAGACAATGAAGTTCTCAATCAATAAGGGAAGAGCTTGGGGGATGAACACTGTGTTCAGACCTAAAGGACAAAGGGATGCAGACTCAATATGAAGCGAATAATTTCTCCAGAGTAAATTTTCTCTCAAAGTTGAATTCTTTCTGCTCTTTTCCATAGATCGGAATTGGCCCATTTATAGCCTTCAAATGGAATGGAAGGCTCGAGTCGAAACGTTTCCAGTATATGGAAGGCCAAGGATCATAGATCTCCTATCGTTACATGGAAACTTGACACCATTTTTCATTTTTGGGTATAAATCCCGATGTATGCAGGTTGTAGTGGTGCAACCTACATATACACATGTTGTACAGTAGGCAAGGTGCGTGCATGTGGAAAAAATGTATTTTTTATCTTTGGGATTTGCAAAAAGGGATGAAAAGTCTACATAGGGAAATGGAAAAAGGCCCTCTGTGCAAGATTGCATAGGGTGAGCCAAATCTTTCAATAAAAACTATCCCTATCAACTCCATAGTAGTAAAAATCCACCATACATGAAAACACTTACTAGGAGGGGATGATAACCACCAAGGTGAAACAAGGAAAAATGTATGGAATTAGATAATCATGATCCATTATTTGACTCAACCACTAGATCACTACTTTCAAGTACATAATACATTAATCACTTAATATAAATTGTTGATACAAGTTACCTATTGTGGGTCAAGCACCATAGTCATCAAGTGAGATTGAGCTGAGCCATATGTAGGAAGCACCATCGTTCATCTGTCTATGTAGAACCATGGATGTCATTTGTGGAACTGCTATTTGTAATATGGATCATACGAGAAAAATATCCTCTAATTGCCCCTAGATATGAAGGGGTAACATGTTCCATATGATTCATTGGTTGGTTTTGATTGAATTTGGTTGATTATTTAAATTGATAAATTGATTATAATTGAATTTCGTTGATTATATTTTATTATGGTTGACTATAATTGATTATGGTTGTACTCTTTTCCCTTGAACTCAATATTAATATTCACTCTAGAACCACTGTCCTTAGATGTGAAAACTTGATGGTTTTAGCTATTGTAAATATCAACATGAATTACCAATCTTGGTAATGATACCTAATGTTGGCGACGGAAGTCACTCCTGGATTGCTATCAGGAGCAGAGCCCGATGCCCATTAGTTTTATGTCACAGTTTGTTTATAGATGGGGTGACCGAATGGAAGCCAACTAAAAACGATATCATTCAACTCCAAACTAGGCGAGGCATACACAAGTGAGTGAGGTCTTTATAAATTCCAGATAGTGAGTCGTAGTAAAGGGTGAGTAGACAAAGGATTATATAAAAGGGAAGCGAAAGTCTGTCATAAACAACAGGTTTCTAACAGACTGTGAGAGGAAACATCTGAAGGCAAGATCTTCTTACACCCAAATGCAGGAAACCAACGGAGACGGTAATGCAACAACAAATCATTTGTCATAACACAACCGTACTAATTCATGCGAAACATTCGATCATGAACCCTCTGGTTTTAGACGAAACATAGATGGAAAAGGAAAACTGTCTGTCATATAACAAGCTATCTCATATACAGATGCATATCCAACAAGACTAGAATGTCTGTTAAACTTTACAGCAGGGAGCTCTGCTCTACCATCGATACTTACCAAAATGGAAAAAATGCCTACATATACTTGGAACTGACTCAGGCGCTGAAGACGTGATCATATCATGAATTCAATGCTTATCGTTGAGGAGCTTCTCTGTCATAATGGGCCCTTGGTCTACCTCAATCAAATCCGCCCTCTGCTCCCCTATCATGCGCCTCTTTAATTCAGCATGGCTCGCACCAGGGGGTAGCTGAGCCCTTTGAATATTGAACTAGCGTGTGCAGGTTTTCCTGGTGAGTTGGAGTCTCAGCGTGGCTTTCCTGGAGAGAATCGGTACAAGGGACCTTCCTTGGTCAATTTCAGCCAGGTCCTCCATACTCTGCAATAAATGGGTGATGCGAGGCTTCACCCACCCTCTTTCTCC
>JZKD02S1264922.1:136740-159146 GCA_000966675.3 Picea glauca | reverse complement strand
AACCTCCGAGCTCGCGATATGCCGATGCCACTTGGCGTTAACTCCCTACAAGGATTGATCTTCTGACACCTGTCCCGCACTATGGTCCTTAATTCCGTCGGGAAATCGCATATCGGGATGTAGCGATTCCCGTTGTCATGTGCACGGGACTTTCAGTTCCCCAATCCCCGACTCTGCGGGATCTCTCGGCTCGTGTCCCTGGTTCTGATCCAGTTGGGAAATCGCAGATCGCGATTCCTACATGCAAGAGTTTCTTGCCTTCGAAAACTCCGATTGTCCTCCTCTGCACGCTAGGGGTTAACCTCAACACAACTTCTAGAGATCTAACGGCCGACGGGATTTCGTCAATCTCCTCTATAAGATTCTGACCGTCGATTTGCTTTGAGGATGGTTCTCGACTGTTGAAGACAAAACTTCGCCCGCTCGCTTGACTTGCTGCTACAAAATGGGATTCTCTTTGGATATGCTCAGGTGCTTCGCGTGCAAACTGCAGGCCTAGGTACGCCTAATCTCGAGACAGGAAAAATTGCTAACACCTAATTATCTTTTTAATTCTAATATTTCAATATGAATATGTAATAGTGATGTTGTGAATTCTTATATTTGAATATGAATGTAATAGTTTAATTTCATTGATATAATGCCATGATATCTCTCAAGATCCTTGTATGTGATGGGTGAAATAGAAATAAATGATTATCTAGAAGCCAATTTTACTCTCAAACCATTTTTTTGAGATATACACCTTTTCTCCTCTTATCATAAACTAGTATAGACCCATCTAACTATCGCTGTGAGGGATCAAATCCCTTGAGGTGCAAACCTCTTTGACATGACACTTCCAATTTTTTTTTATAATCGACATAAGATTTTTTTTTAATTTCATTTAATTTCATTTAATTTCATTTATTTAATATTGTTTGGGACAGACAAACACATCTCTCCCACATAATCTCTTGTGAAACAAATAAAAAAATATTATTTTACCACTGAATTATGGATAACCATTAATATTTACAACACAATGATGGTTTGTCTTCATTGTTGGTGGTTAAGGATTTTGAAGTTGTGTGTTTCCATCCTTTGAGCCGCTAAAGTGCATCTTCCAAGGTTGGGTGCTTGGCTTGCTGGTTTCACCCTCAAAGTCCATATCAACAAGACCATAACCTTTAGTTGGTGGATGGAGTCACTAGTAACAAACTCAATTCCTCCCTATCAGTTTCTATTTGACAAAGGACTACACCCTCCTTTGGCTACAATTTTCTTCACCTATAATAGGCTTACAATGTTCCCATAAAAACATCTAGGAACGACACCTCCTATAGATACAATGCATCCTAATAGATGGGGAGCACAAAATCTATCCCAAACTATTTACACCATTCAAAACCAAGCCTCTCAGAAAGAAACTGAGATTTCTCAAAAGGTCACAAATTCTACGACAAAACTTGACATACCAATAATTTCCCAAATAAGCAAGCACAAATATAGATATTTTTCACACATAGATATAATCTCATAATATAAACTATCTTCTTCCCTAAAATAAGCTTATAGGTAAATTAGTGTTAGGTCATCACTAGGTTGGGTCCTATGATAGTTCCCGTAAGATCACATCACTATCTCATATGGATAAAAACCCTAAAAACACTTTACACCAAAAAATAACTTTTAATTGATTAATACTTCCACATTAAACTTTCAATTAGGAAATTCTAAAGTCACATTAGGTTTATAACACTAGACATGAGAAAGAGGTTGTTTTTCCTAGAAACAAAATTTATAAAAATGTCATAGTCAATGATGATTCATGTGGTAAGGGGTGACATCCACTTTATTTCTGATGTAGTCATTTTTAAATTTGAGTTTCTTGTGGGTTGGTGTTGATAAGAGAGAAAACTCATCACGACTACTCTCTTCATAAAGCAGAGTGCAATTGGCATATGGATTTGGTATAAAAATATTTTATATTTATATTTATGTTTTTGCAAATCATATAAATTAAGTAAAATAAATCGTGCTATCACTTTTTAGAAATATATATGTGTATTTATCTAATTCATTTTATAAGATGAATATAAGTATATTTGAATTTTATTAAAAATCTTTAAGACATATTAATTTAACATCATTTTGATAAGAATTTGTTATTCAATCTTTTGAGAAAAAGCATTTGCATTCTAAATAGTTATTTGTTAATATTTTAATTTTTAAATTGTATTGATATTTGTTAAATATATTATTATTACAATGAAAAGATCCACATATAAATTGTACAAGTTGTTGGCCTCCCAAATTTCCATATTAAACTACTTTTTGCCATTGTTATCCTACTTTTAAATCTAAAACCTAGTCATAAATATCCTTAACTTCATGATTTTAATATGTCCACTTCTCAACAAGCATTTTTGAGGTATAGTTTCTTATTTCTTAATGTTTCCTAATTTATTGATGAATTAATAAAGGTTTTTAAGAAATGTTTACTAATGAATAATGTTAGTGTTGTTCCTTTACCACAAATGTTCTGGTACCAGATTTTAGAGATTCAAATATGTGTGCAAGAGGTGATAGGTGGTGGAAAAGTCAAGATCTTGCTGATAAAGTTGGGGCCACTCAGATGCCTCATGCCCACAAGAATGGAGCACGATGGTGAGTGTAGCCATAGGAGGTTGACTGAGGAAGTCAACGACACGATTTGTGCTCCATGTCTTATACTTGATATTGAGATGGAACTGCTGTAGGTATGTGGACCACTTTTGATGGTGGTCGTTCTGCAACTTCCCTTGTGTCTATATGAACTACAAAGGCTTGTGATGTGATCAATGTGGATGATTGTCTCCTTTCCTAGAATGTAATGTTTCCATTACCGACATGATTGCACAATGGAATACCTTTCCTTGTCATAGGTGGGGTATTTCTGGACAGTATCTGAGAGTGTATCATTGTGGTATGCTACTGGATGACCATGCTGAGTGAGAATTGTGCCTACAACGTAGTTGGATTCATCGGTTTCAACTTTGAATGGTTGTTGTAGATCAGGTAAGAAGATTACTAGAGCTGAGCAAAAGCAATGCTTTAGATCATCAAATCCATGTTGTTGTGCCTTCTCCCATGTGAACTTTTCTTTTCCATCGCCCTTAGTCACTTGGTTGAGGGTCCATGCAATATGGGAGAATCCCAACACGAACAATCGATAGAAGTTGGAAAGTCCCAAGAAGCTCCAAATCTTGGTTAGTGTGGTCAGGGCTGGCCAGTCATGGATGACTTGGATCTTATTTGGATCCACATGTACCCCATGCTCATCAACAATGTAGCCTAAGTATTGGACCCTGTTCATGCCAAAGGAGCATTTTCCAAGTTTGCATATAGATTTTGTTGCCGCAGAGTGCTCAAAACCTACTGAATATGCTGCATGTGCTCCTCCCAAGTTTCGTTGAAGATGAGGATGCCATCTAGATATACCACCACAAAAGAGTTGGTGAAGGGTCTCAATACATCATCCATCAACCTCATGAAATTTATTGGTGCATTTGTTAAGCCAACGGGCATGACAAACCATTCAAAGAGACCTTATTTAGATTTTCAATATGTCTTCCATACATCAGTCAATTCGATGGGAACCTGGTGGTAGCTAGACTTTAGGTCAATCTTTCTAAAGAAATTTCCCCCCTTGAGTTTGTCAAGAAGGTCATCAATTCGGGGAATTAGGTATTGGTTCCTAACTGTGATTTTGTTTAATGCTTTGTAATCAATAAAAATCCATCAGGTACCATCTTTCTTTTGCACCTGTACAATCAGGCTTCCGCAAGGGGAGGATCTAGGTCTGACGTGCCCCTTTTGAAACAACTCTTGGATCTGATTCTTTATTTCATCATTTTCCATCAACGAGTGATGATAGACTAGTCCACTAGGAAGAGGTACACTAGGGGTTAGATAAATTGGATGCTTGACTTGGCATTGCGTCGGTACCCCTATGGTTGAGGAGAAGATGTCTTTTTACTCTTCCATGATCCATTACACTTTCTTCTGCTGCAAAGAGAGGCTCTATGTAGAGGTCACGGATGTGGCACTGACCTTCTGCTTACTGTGAGAACATATCACACAGAAGATGAACTTCCTGTTCTGTGAAATGCCCTTATCGAATTTCCTAACAGAGATTAAAGAAATAGAGGTAGGCGATGCTACATCTGTTATATTGTGCAATTGTCTAACCAAAGTAATAATAAAACTGCAAGGTCTAGAATCATACACAACATGTCACTTCCACAAATATGGTTGTCCTAAAATAACATCACAAACTTCAAGGGGAGAAATATCACACAATACCCTGTCTTTGAAGGACTTGATGCCATAGGGAAGACAACATTGTTGGCTGACGCAGAGATCTCTTCCTTGGTGAAGAAAACCGATGGTGCAAGGTTGTAGGTGCGGTATCATTAGTAGGTCCAACCTCTTACTGACCTCTACTGAGATCAGTTTCTTATGAATGCTGCCATTGACACTGAAATGAAGCAGATCCCCCTTTACCCACATCTGTGAGTTTCCCCTTCCTATAGTTCTTCTAGTTTGCTTGGCTAAACTTTGGTGGTAGCGATAGTGGCACTGGGTTCGGCATCAATAATCCACTTCCCTCCTTCTAGATTTTATTCAGAGTCAAAATCTTCCTCTGACTCAGAAGCTTTCAGCTCAACCACCAGTGACTGTTGTTGATTTTTCAATATACAAGGTTTAAGCATGAAGTTCACTCCATTTTAAATTTTTACTTAAACCATAACCAATTATGTTTCAACAACCAAGATCAAAAGAAGAAACACCATGCACACGTACACAAGAAGTATCCTGGGAAACCCTTCTCAACAAGGGAAGAAAACCCAACCAAATCCTTTGCTATATTCTTCAAGAGAAAGACCTTCACCACCAAGAAAACCTATCACACAAGAGGGTGCTTGCAAACCCTAGAAGACTAGTGCCCAAGAGAGTTGCACACTTATCCCAAGAATATGTACTTGTTGAAATTTCCAAACTCACACAAAAGATATGATTCCTCAATGGGGAATCTACCTTTACTAATTTTAGACTTAACCTGTCAACAAAAGTCAATATTGGTACAACAGGTCCGACCTCTCTAAATCATAATATAATTAATAATAACCAGATTAATTATCTTTTACATTAATTATCAGTTACATTAAGGTGGGGACGACCTGCACCCTTTACTTTACAATTAGGTTTAAAGGTAGGTCTGACTCTTGAACAATATCAAGGGATCTCATACACCCACTAGTGCTCAGCCACTAGGGTCACATCCATAAGTATGTCCATATCTCTATCTCACTGCATTACACAGGATAAGCATGCTCACTAGTGCTTAACCACTAGGATCACATTCACATGTGCTTGTCCACATGCACGTCCACTCAACAGATCTTCTTTCCCATTGCATTACACAGGAGAGTCATATGGAATTCATAATCTCAACTCTCTTCTCAGAGGAGGCTCATACATCATCTTCATCTCTGTCTAATGACGATGCACCCAACTCTATGGGAATTCACGCGTTCACCTTATGCTCAGCCATAGGCATATCTAACTCAACATATCTCCTTTCTTATTGCGTTACATAGTAGAATCATCTGGAGTTATTCTCAACTCTCTATAAGGAGGAGGCCATCACAATGTTCTAGTTTTGTCTCAGATAGGAACCACACTCCCATCTCAGGATCTCTCTCTCAGGTCGATTCAATCAGTCTGTGTTCTGGAGAATGTCTCACGTAGTTGTAATCATCAACACTCCTTCTCAGCTAGGGAGGCATTCTTCATCATGCCAAGTATCACATGGATGTACTTTGAAATTTGTCTTGGTTGTAGTCATCAACACTCCCTCTCAACTAGGGAGGTATCCTTCACCAAGCTAATTTGGTGAAGATGTCTGCAATCTGCTCATGTGTAGGAAGGTACTGCATGTGTATTATTTTTCTCTACATCATGTCTCTGATATAATGATATTTTATCTCAACATGTTTTGATCTATAATGAAAAAATGGGTTCTCAAAGATTTTTACCCACAACTTTGGTTATCATCATAGAGTCTATCTCATGATCAAGTAAATCTGTCAGAAGATTATGAATTTGTACTGCTTTGCACACTCAATGATACATACTCTACTTCTGTGGTATTCAAGGCCACAAAGCTTTGTTTGCTGCTGCACCAGGAAACCATGACAACCTTCATGATAAAACAACAACCAAATGTTCTCTTCGGGTCCACTATAATATTTGCTCAATATTTATCAGCATACCCTACAAACTCAAGTTCATACTGGAGGAATATATGAGGTCATTTCCAATAGTGCCTTGTATATATCTCAATACATGATTTACTGCTATCCAATGAGTTTGTCTTGGTTGAATCATGGATTGACTAAGCACATTCACTGCATAGCATGAATCAGGTATGGTGTTAATCAAATACATCAATGATCCAATCATCTATGGATCAATCTCGTCTAAATCATCATCATTCATTTTCTTCAAATCCATCACAGTGGTTTTGCATTCTGTCATACTGAACTTCTTTAATATTTCCACTGTATGTTTTCCTTAACCCAGGAAAAATATCATCGGTATTCTGTCATACTTATTGTCCCAAGAAGTAATGTATCATACTCAGATCCTTCATCTCAAAATCAGAAGTCAAATATTACTTGTATCCAACCACAAGGCTTTCTGAATAAGTCATCAAAATCAGGCTCTCATCACCAACATTGTAATAACATAGGTTTGGATCACCAACACTCTTGCCAAAATTCAAACTCATCAAGAATCCATCCATCTGATATAGTTTCCAACTCATGAATGGTAGTACAGATGGAAGTGTATCGGGCTTACTGGATCAAGTGTTTCATCATAGAAAACTCCCTCTATTTGTGAGAATCCTCTCGCTACAGATCTTGATTTGTATTTCTCGACACTTCCATTGACTACATGCTTGATATTATAGATTCACTTGGAAGTCACTACAAACTTCCCTTCTGATTTCTAAAAAATATCTCATACATAATTCTTTAAGGTATACTGGTATTATTCTTGTCATGGGAACTTTCCATACTTGTTCACATGTTGCTTCTTCATGTCAAGAAGGCTTAGAATCAATGATGTGGCTCATGACTAAAGAGTAGATCAAAAATCTCTTTTTCTTTCTCAAGATGTCCCTTGAGGGACTTGTATGTTCCTTTTTCTCCTCCATAGTTTGTTGAGCCTAGGTAGGACATTTATACCCTACTTCAATATCTCTGGGCATATCAATTGGAGCAATTGGATCAGCTGGAATAATGTTTGTCTCCCTCTGAACTACTAAAGGGGGAGAAGGTATTATCTCTTCCTTCTTTTTATTTTGTTTTGACTCCTTTTGAGTCAAGTAACTCTCTCTGAAGTCTGAAGGATGGAAGTCTTCTGTATTTTCTTGTTATATATTTTATGTCTTCTTAGACCAGCATAATAATTAATCGAATAATATTTTAACTCCCATACCAGGGATAATGGTCCAAGTCTTGAGGGCTCACATACTGGAGATAATACCCTTCACTTATTAAGAATGCAATCAACTATAAAATTAGAGATCAAACGATTTACCTGGGTTTGTAGTCATCTTTAGTTCTGTGTTTGGTTTAGAGGAAGTACTTCTCCTCTCTCTTATCTTCATTCTTTTGAGGTGGGTTTGGATCAATGTCAATGGTGGAAGCATATTGTCTTCCCTTCTTCCTGGTTGGACAATTTCTTGCATAGTGCCCATATTTGTCACATCTGAAGCATTGAATTTCTAAAACATCTCTTCTCTGATTAGGACATGATGTTAATGAAGACTTCTCATCTCTGAATGTTTGTCTGAATTTTATTTTGAATCTTTCTTCTTTCTTTGTATGAAGTGAAAGAGCATGATTTTCATCAGGGGAGTCTTCTACTCCTCTATTTCTAAGTCTGAGTTCTTCTTGAGTACATTCTATCCACAGAAAATCAAAGGTTGGTAGACTTTCTCTTCCACTCACACTTTGAAGAAAATGCTCCCAATTTTTTGGAAGGTTGTTGAGAGTGAATAAGACAATTTCTCTGTCGGACATGATTTCTCCAGTGGATTCTAGTTGTTCTTTAATATTTGATATCTTCATAAAGAAAATAACAATTGTATCACCTTTCATCATATTGGTACTTTGAAGCTGGCTCTTCAAGGTAAGATCTCTGAGGGTGTTATCACTTTCAAACATTTCTTTTAATGCTTCATACATTTCATAATTTGTCTCCAGATTGGCAATACGAGGTAAGAGATGGTCTCTTATTGAGTAGATGATTATTTTTCTTTCCTTGACATCTTCTTCCTTTCTTATATTCTTTTCTTCATCGACAGTTGTATTTGGTAATTTTTTTGTTACCACATCCAAAAGGTCATCTTCTTCAAGGGTGACCTGAAGCCTTAACTTCCAGTAGCTTAATTTTCATGCTCCATCAAGCCTATCTTCTACTAAAGTTTTGTTCTTCATTTGTTCGAATTTCTTCTCCAACTCTCGCCAACTAGATTTAGAAAAGCTAATGGTTATGTTGGGATTATGACTACCAACAATCAAATTTTGAGAGTGTCACGAGAATGCTTGTTTAGTTGAAACATTTCTTCAAAAAGTTGCAGAAACCCTAAGGTCAAGATTCTGCAGAAAATTTCAACACCCTAGAAACCCCAGGGCCAAAAAGTCAAAATCCTAGGAATTTTACTTTGAAGGTCTCTGGAGATGCGCTGAGAAAGGCCATACAACTTGGTCCAAGTTTTATATTCAACGTCCACTTGTAAAGTGTTTAAAAGGATAATTAAGTGAGGGTTGTACAAATTTCTGCAGAAACCCTAGAGGTTGTACGAAACTACAGAAGGTGGACGATTTACCCTTTTTAAATGCTTGTGCAGGGGTTCTTCAAGACCTATGCTATGATACCATGTTGATTTTTCAATAGACAAGGTTTAATCATGAAGTTCATTCCATTTTAACATTTTACTTAAACCATAACCAATTATGTTGCAACAACGAAGATCACAAGAAGAAACACCATGCACAAGTACATAAGAAGTATCTTGGGAAACCCTTCTCAACAAGGGAAGAAAACCCAGCCAAATACTTTTCTATATTATTCAAGAAAAATACCTTCACCACCAAGAAAACCTAGCACACAAGAGGGTGCTTTCAAAACCTAGAAGACTAGTGCCCAAGAGAGGTGCGCACTTATCCTAAGAAGATGTACTTGCTGAAATTTCCAAACTGACGACGACCCGCACTCCTCGGAGCACGTTCGCCTCCTCCAGGACCTTCTTTCCTCTCAGCCTGAAGAGCTCCAATGCTCTTCTATCTCCCAATTGGGAGATCTACACCCACAGCTCTTGTCTCGCGATCCTCTTTACTTGTTTATTGGAGGATCGAAACTTCGTGGCTTCGCAAGTTCTCTATTGATCACTGGGTTCTCGAATCTCCGAGACCTGAGATGTCAGTCAATGCCAACCTTCTCTTGTCTCTATCAGAATTTCGACCCTATCACAACTTCGCGACTCATGATACCCAACACTTAAGGTTTCAACTTCCGATACACGATGCGCCGAAATGCCGAATTCGTGATCTCGCTTCCTCGCGACTTCGCTACTCGCAAGGTCAATTAACTTCTCTGTCGACTTCCGAGGCCCGAGATGCCGAAACGCCGATATCTTGTGTCCCTTACCACGTCACCCTGCTATGTCCTACACTATCCACGAAATTGGTTGGGACTTCGTTATTCGCTCTATCGCGATTCCCGTGGCCCAATCTTCTGCTCCTTTCTCACGATGACCCGATAGCCGATCTCGTGATGGATCCAAGGGCCCCGAATGGACTTGGATCAATGGCTTCGCTCTGCCTAAGCTTCTAGCCTCTCCACACTTGCGCTGTAAACTTCTGCAATTCCGAGAGATCCAACGATCCACGGTAACTCGCGGATTCCCCACGAAAAATACTGACCCTCTACTCTTCTCCTTGCGCAATCCACGAACACGATGTGTCTCTCCACGAGACTTGTTCGCCAACCTACGATGCTTCTTCTCAACCTTCTCGTGCAACTTCTCTCCGTTTCCCTTCAACAACTTGAAGGCCTATTCCTTCTGAGATTTCCTCAAAACTTCAATTCCATCAGGAGAAACTCTTGCACACACTCCTTGCGGAAAATCTTCAGCACAACTAAGTGATGAAGCCTTCAATCCTGTGCACTTCTGCAGCAGAAATATTTCAATCCCTTTGCTCAGAATCGCAACTCTGAGTCTTCGTCTAGCCTGCGCACACCTTGCACGGCTCTGGTGCCCAATCTACACTTCTGAGAACTTAGAACAAAATTTATCTCTATCTGAACCCTTCTGTCAACGCACTCCTTGCGGACGATTCAACTTCACTCCTTGCAGGAATTCTCTGGTTCAAGATAGAGAAACAATTGAAACTAACTCCCCGTTCTTACAGACTTCAATTCAAACATGAAATCACATACACAACATATAAAATAAAATGTATGACAAGAAGCAAACATTCACGAGCATAATATCATCAATACACAGAGAATGGCACAACCATGGAATTGAATCAAAGATTTTCTATTAATTCAATGTTTGTACATGGAAGTTCTTCATACACTTCTTTGCATGCTCTTCTCTTCAGAATGTTCTCCATAATAATGTTACAATATACAAAGGAGGGTGTCTATATCCCGTTTCCCTCTCGAGCTCTAAAGCTATCAAATCTAGAATTAAATTCCTACCTATCTTTACATTAACTATCTTAAATGCCTCATCTACCTAAGGATGTGAGCTATCCGCTCAAGGTCCATTACAATATACAAAGTGCGCTTCATCAAATAAACACATTAATGTTTTGCGCAACAGTTTCAAGGTGTAATTCAAAAAGAAATTTGTGCTGGCTTGTCCAGCTGTCTCCTACTTTCGCGCTGACTCGCTTGACGTGGGCGATGCTCCTGCATCATACTCCCTCACTTGAAAAATTTCATGGGCTCCTGTCCATGAGCTCCTGCACGGTCTGCCCATGCTTCTGTATCATCGATTTGGTCTCCTAGCTGGCATCCTCCACTGGGTGATTCTTCCACTTGACCAGATACTCGAAGTATTCTTTTCTTCTGGTCTTTTTACCTACTCTCTTATCCAGTATGCATTCCATCTGCGGCTTCTCTGCTACTGGCATCTTCTTCATCCACTTGATCACTGGTTCCTCAGTTCCAGTCTCTGCTTCTCCAGCTCTGTATGGATATAAGTCTGCGATATTGAATATCAGAGATATTCAGATTCCATCCAACAACTCAATCTCATATGCATTCTCTCTGAATTTCTTGAGGACTCTGCAAGGTCCAATTTTCTTCATCTTGAGTTTATTGTATGTTCCGCTCGGAAACCTTTCTTTCCTCAAGTGTGCCAGAACTAGATCACCAACTTCAAACTGAAGTTGTCTCCAATGTTGATCTGCTTTATGCTTGTATTCCTGGCTTGAATTTATCAGTCGTTGCTGCACCATGCTGTGAAGTTCCTACATCGCCTCAGCGAATTCCTCTGCACTTGCATTTCTAGTCGCAGTCGGTTCTGAATCTCGCAATTCAGAAACTCCTCTCAGCTGCATCCCATATACAACCTGAAATGGACTTCTACCTGTACTCCGATTCACTGAATCATTGTACGCAAACTCTTCCTGTGGCAATATGTTATCCTAGCTGTTGTGGTGCTCCGTCACCAGGCTTCTTAGTAAATCTCCCAGACTTCGGTTGACGACTTCCATCTGTCCGTCCGTCTGAGGATGATACGCAGAACTAAACACCAAGTTAGTTCCTAGCTTCTTCCATAGCGTCCTCCAAAAATGGCCTATGAATTTAGTGTCCCTGTCCGAAACTATGCTTTTCGGAAATCCGTGAAGTCTAACGATCTCTTTAAAAAACAGATTTGCGATGTGCGTCGCATCGCTGGTCTTCTGGCATGAAATAAAATGTGCTATTTTTGAAAACTTGTCCACGACTACAAAGATGGAATCGACACCTCTTTGTGTTCTTGACAATCCCAATACAAAATCCATGCTTATTGCCTCCCATGGCCTCTCCGGTATGGGTAATGGCTGATAAAAACCTACATTTTTCTTTCTCCCTTTTGAATGCTGGCATATCCTGCATCTGTCAACAAACCTCTTGACTTCTGCTCGCATCCCTGGCCAAAAATATGACTCGCTCAGCTTCGCAAATGTTTTGTCATGACCAAAGTGTCCGGCCAATCCACCACTGTGCTTCTCTTTCAACAAGTTCTCCCTCATGGAGCAATTTGGAATACACAACTGATTTCCTCTGAACAAAAATCCTTCCTGGATCATGTAATCTATCCAAGGACTCCGATCTCTGAGAAATGGATTCTCAACTGCTTCATACACCTCTCTGAAATCTGCATCTCCTACATACATGTCCCTAAGATTTTCAAAACCCAATTTTTTGACTTGGAACTCCTGCAACAACAAACATTTCCTGCTCAAAGCATCAACCACTTTGTTAGCAGTACCCGAAATGTGTTTAATTACAAATGTGAAATTATGCATATACTCTACCCATTTTGCATGTTTCTGATTCAACTTCTCCTGTTGAGTCACAAACTGTAACACATGATTATCACTGTACAAAACAAATTCCCTTGGGATCAAGTAATGCCTCCACTTTTTCAATGCCTGTATGATAGCGTAAAATTATTTATCATACGTGGAGTATTTCAGCTTCGCTTCATCTAATTTCTCACTGAAGTATGCAACTGGTCTGTCCACTTGACTCAAGACCGCTCCTATGGCATACCCACTGGCATCACATTTCACCTGAAATGTCTTCTGAAAATCAGGCAACACCAACACCGGTTGCTCTGTGATCTTTCACTTCAACAGATTGAAGATCTTCTCAGCCTTAGCTGTCCAATGAAAAGTCTTATGCCGCTTTTTCACTGTGTCCATCATCGCTGCACTAATCCCACTAAAATTCCTGATGAACTTTCTGTAGAAACTAGCCAAACCATGGAAACTTCTCACCTCGAAAATATTTCTCGGTGATGCCCAATTCTTGATCACTTCTACCTTGTCCGGATCCATTCTCAACTCATTCGCCGAAATAACAAAACCCAAGTAAATGAGCTCGGTCTTCATGAATGAGCACTTCTTCATGTTGATCAACAACTTCTCCTGCTATAGCTTCCTCATTACAATGGCTAAATGTTTCAAATGTTCAACCTCTGATTTGTTGTAAATCAGTATGTCATCCAAATAAACAATGACGAACTTTTCGATGAACTCCCGCAGGACTTCATTCATTAGCCTCATAAAAGTACTCGGTGCATTCGTCAAGCCAAACGACATGAATAGCCATTCATACAAACCCTCGTTTGTCTTGAACGCTGTTTTCCACTCATCGCCTTCTCTCATGCGAATTTGGTGGTATCCGGTTTTCAAATCTATCTTTGAAAAATAATTTGCCCCACTCAAGAAATCCATCAGATCATCCATTCTTGACAGTGGAAACCTATACCTAATGGTGATTTTATTAATGGCTCTTGAATCAGTGCACATCCTCCAACCTCCGTCTTTCTTCGGACTGAGTACTGTTGGTACAACACATGGACTCAAGATCTCCTTGACCAATCCTTTGTCCATCAAATCCTGGACCTGTCTTTTGACCTCTTCATTTTCTTGCAACGTCAACCTGTACGCAGCTTTATTCGACAAACTAGCTCCTGGTATGAGGTCTATGTGATGACTCACACTCCTCATTGGTGGAAACAAATGAGGTAATTCGTCTACTATGATGTCAGCGAACTCTTCTAGCAGTTCTTGAACCTCATCCGACAAATCATCCACTCTTGTGCTAGTCAGAACAATCCTCGACTTTCTGACAACAAAGAATTGTGGATCTTCTTTCTTCTCCATCTCTGTAAGAATCTCCTTCCCACTCATGAGAAGTATTGTGTTTCTTACTTCCGGATTTACCTCCTTATCCTTTATCGAAAGCAACATATGGGTTCTCCCATTATTCTCCAGAGTATATGTGTTCATTCTCCCATCATGAATCACATTTCTATTATATTTCCATGGTCTACCCAGCAATAGATGACATACATCCATGGGAATAACATCACACAAAATTTTATCATTATATCCCCCTATTTTGAATTCAACCAAGCATTGTTTAGTAACAGTTACTTGGTTTCCCTTTTGTAGCCATGAAACTCTGTATGGACTAGGATGATCAGTCATCTCCAGCTCCAGTTTCTCCACCATCTCGGTTGAAACGAGATTATCCGTGCTACCGCTGTCAACAATAACCTTGCATACCCTGTCCTTGGTCTTGCAAGCTGTTCTGAACAGTTTGTTCCTTTGCACTGAGCTTTCCATATCCTTCTCGGGTGTCAAAAGGACTTTATGCATCCCAAGAAATATTCCGCCTTCTGCATCTTCGGTCTCAGCATCACACCTTTGCGCTTCTGTGATGTGAGCTTCTCCTGTATCTTTCTTTTTCTCTGGACACTCATAAGACTTGTGCCCATTCTTCCCACATGTGAAACATGTGATAACTCCACCTCGGCCTCTACCTCGACCTCTAGTACGAGGAAGAGTGTTTGCATCAGCATAATCTCCTTGCTGATCATTTCGCTGTCCTCTCTACTCAACATACGGCTGCCTCTGTGAGGTTCCGCCTCTTTCAACCTTACCCTGAGGTTTCTTCCATTCTTCTTTGGGCTTCTGGAATTTATCCTGGGCAACTGTTTTGCCTCTTGGCTGGCTTCTGCCTCGCTCTCGCTGTCCTTGCTTATGGCTCAACTTCTCCTCAACTTTCAAAGCCAATTGATAAGCATCTTCCACCGTTCAGATGGTTAGCATGCTTAATTCATCCTGAATGTTGTATCTCAGACCATTCAGATATCTAGCAACCTTCTCATCATCGCTCTCCCGATCACCTGCTCTGATGTTCAGCCTGTAGAATTCTTCAGTGTACTCCTTTACTGTCATCGGCTTCTGTCTCAGGTTATGCATTCGCCTGAACAATGTGATTTGGTAATCCCTTGGGATGAACTTCGCCTTCATCTTCGTGATCATTCGATCCCAACTCTTGATCTTTTGCTTGCCTTTGTAGCGCCTGTCAGCTTGTAGCTCATCCCACCACAATGCTGCATGTCCTTTCAAGCACGTAACTGCATGCTTGACTTTCTTATCTTCTTCCACATCTTCATAATCGAAGTATGTGTCAAGAGCTCTAATCCAATCTAATAGCTCCTCTGCATCCAGATTTCCCTCATAGACTGGAATGTCCATTTTCGCCTTCACACCCATCCTTGCGATGGCTTTGATCAACCGCTCGGTTGATGCATCCTCTGCTGTGACTTCTTATTCATGTCTAGCCTCCTCTTCAACCTTGGAATCACTAATATCCCCAGCACCAACTCCGCGTCTTTGTGCTGTCTCCATCTCCTCGAGTCTTGCTCGGAGATCTCTCATCTGCCGCTCCATTTCTAGATTTCCTGCTAGCCTACCTCTTCTCCTCACCTCCCTGTCTTCTGGGTCAGGTGACTGCCTCTCTCTTCTGGGCGGCATGGTGTATCCTCTTCTCTGCTACAGAAAGCAAATAATTCTCGCTCTGATACCACTTGACGACGACCCACACTCCTCGGAGCATGTTTGCCTCCTCCAGGACCTTCTTTCCTCTCGACCTGAAGAGCTCCAATGCTCTTCTATCTCCCAATCGGGAGATCTACACCCACAACTCTTGTCTCGCGATCCTCTTTACTTGTTTATCGGAGGATCGAAACTCCGCGGCTTCACAAGTTCTCTATTGATCACTGGGTTCTCGAATCTCCGAGACCCGAGATGTCAGTCAACGCCGACCTTCTCCTGTCTCTATCGGAATTTCTACCCTATCGCAACTTCGCGACTCGCGATACCCAACACTTAAGGTTTCAACTTGCGATACGCGATGCGCCGAAATGTCGAATTCGCGATCTCGCTTCCTCGCGACTTCGCTACTCGCGAGGTCAATTAACTTCCCCGTCGACTTCCGAGGCCCGAGATGCCAAAATGCCGATATCTCGCGTCCCTTACCACGTCACCTTACTATGGCCCACACTATCCATGAAATTGGTCGGGACTTCTCTATTCACTCTATCACGATTCCCGTGGCCCAATCTTCCACTCCTTTCTCGCGATGACCCGATAGTCGATCTCGCGATGTATCCAAGGGCCCCGAATGGACTTGGATCAACGGCTTCGCTCCGCTTGAGCTTCTAGCCTCTCCACACTTGTACTGTAACCTTCTTCAATTCCGAGAGATCCAATGATCCATGGTAACTCGCGGATTCCCCACGAAAAATACTGACCGTCTACTCTTCTCCTTGCGCAATCCACGAACAAGAAGTGTCTCTCCACGAGACTTGTTTGCCAACCTACGACGCTGCTTCTCAACCTTCTCGCGCAACTTCTCTCCGTTTCCCTTCAACAACTTGAAGGCCTATTCCTTCTAAGCTTTCCTCACGACTTCAATTCCCTCAGGAGAAACTCTTGCACGCACTCCTTGCGGCAAATCTTCAACACAACTAAGTGATGAAGCCTTCAATCCTGTGCACTCCTACAGCAGAAATATTTCAATCCCTTTGCTCAGAATCGCAACTCTGAGTCTTCGTCTAGCCTGCACACTCCTTTCATGGCTCTGATGCCCAATCTGCACTTCTGAGAACTTAGAACAAAAGTTATCTCTATCTGAACCCTTCTGTCAACGCACTCCTTGTGGACGATTCAACTGCACTCCTTGCAGGAATTCTTTGGTTCAAGATAGAGAAACAATTGAAACTAACTCCCTGTTCTTACAGACTTCAATTCAACCATGAAATCACATACACAACATATAAAAGAAAATGTATGACAAGAAGCAAACATTCACGAGCATAATATCATCAATACACAGAGAATGACACAACCATGGAATTGAATCAAAGCTTTTCTATTAATTCAATGTCTGTACATGGAAGTTCTTCATACACTTCTCTGCATGCTCTTCTCTTCAGAATGCTCTCCATAATAATGTTACAATATACAAAGGAGGGTGTCTATATCCCGTTTCCCTCTCGAGCTCTAAAGCTATCAAATCTAGAATTAAATTCCTACCTATCTTTACATTAACTATCTTAAATGCCTCATCTACCTAAGGACGTGAGCTATCTGCTCAAGGTCCATTACAATATACAAAGTGTGCTTCATCAAATCAACATATTAATGTTTTGCGCAACAGTTTCAAGGTGTAATTCAAAAATAAATTTGTGTTGGCTTGTCCAGCTATCTCCTACTTTCACGCTGACTCGTTTGACGTGGGCGATGCTCCTGCATCACAAACTCACACAAAAGATATGATTCATCAATGGGGAATATACCTTTACTTATATGAGACTTGAACTGTCAACATAAGTGTCTATTGGAACAATAGGGCTGACCTCTCTAACTCAAAATATAATTAATAATAACCAAATTAATTATCTTTTACATTATTTATCAGTTACATTAAGGTGAGGCCGACTTGTACCCTTTACTCTACAATTAGGGTTACAAGAAGGTATGACTCTTGAACAATATAATAAGGGATATAATACACCCACTAGTGCTCATCCACTAGGTTCACATCCATATGGATGTTTATATCTCTATCTCATTTCATTACATAGGAGAACCATGCTCATTAGTGCTCATCCACTAGGATCACGTTCACCTGTGCTTGTCCACAGGCACGTCCACTCAACAGATCTTCTTTCCCACTGCATTACACATGAGAGTCATATGGAGTTCATCATCTCAACTCTCTTCTCAGAGGAGGGTAATACATCATCTTCATCTTTGTCTCATGACGATTCACCCAGCTCTATGGGAATTCACACGTTCACCTTGTGCTCAGCCACAGACACATCCAACTCAACATATCTCCTTTCTTACTGCGTTACACAATAGAATCATATGAAGTTCTTCTCAACTCTCTATAAGGAGGAGGCCATCACTACATTGTAGTTTTGTCTCATATAGGAACCACACTCCCATATCAGGAGCTCTCTCTCAAGTCAACTCAATCAGTCTGTGTCTTGGAGAATGTCTCACACAACTGTAATCATCAACAACTACTTGGAGTGACATTATTCGGTGTTGTACCAAGGAATTTTATGGTATTCACACCACTTCTTGTGTCCTTCTTAGACTTCTCATTACCCTTCTTGGGTTGCGGCTTGGACTGGTTGTCAGGGATGATTTTAAGGATGGAAATTTATATTAAAATGTAGAAACATGGGCTAATCTTACTAGTCCTTAATATGCAAAATGTAAAATGTTTGGCGATGGTTTTGTAAAAATATTCAAATTTATAAGGATTTTATATAGTTTCTATAAAATTTTGGCAATTTTTAAGGTAAAATAATTTATTCTATGGAATTTGGGCGAATCAGTTTTAGAAAAAATGGAAATTGGCGAATCTTTTGTTTTCCAGAAAAACCATGGAAAATCAACCCATTTGCGAAATTTAGCCCCTAAAAGAGTGGTTGTCCTAAGAGTGTCCATCTTTTATATGTCCCTTGTTTTGTGGGTTGGGTCCGCCTTTGCCCTTCTTCGACTGTGAGTAGTTTCTATATCCAAAATCTCTCCTCGTCTACTTAAATTTCTGCTCAATCTTGACAACATATCTCTAAGCTGCACCTAATGATGTGATGTTCATAAAATCCATTTCGGTTTTTATGTATCTATGTATATTTCCATGGTATTTGAGCACCATATGTCATTTAGAGTCTTTGATACCTAATTTGGTGCACAAGGTATGGAAAATTTTGGTATTTTCTGGTCACTTTCCTAACACAGCGTGGTCCATGTTGTGTACTGGTCCTCGTAGTTTCCAACATGGTAGTGTTGTTCTTTAATGGAATCCATCAAGGAATACCATGTGGGGGGGAACAAAATCATTGTAGATTCCTCTATGGCCCTTTTCTCAGAGTAAGTATCCCACCACTCCTCAACATGGGGGATGACCTTGAGGAGTGCAAAAGTAACATTTTCCCTATCGAAAAAATTGTGGACCGAAAAATATTCTTCAAGCATATTCAACCATTTATCTATAGCATCCGCATATATCAGTCCTTCAAATAATGGAATATCAAAATTTACTTGTACCTTGAAGGGGGTTGCATGGATGCTTAATGAAGATGCGTCTCCAGTGGGAAGTGACCGAAGGATCTATGCAAAGTTATCCATCATTTTGTTCCTTTGTCGTGCAAGGGCTTCCTTGAGCAATAGTTTAAAAGGATCTCCTACTCCATCATATTTCTTCTCATCCCCCATGAGGTTTTTTTGGGTTCGGTGCGACCGATATTTCAAAGGCTCGATTGGTTCGAGTCCCAACTTCTTGTACCCATATCTTGTCGGGGACATGCACGAAGAAAAATAAGTGAAGATAAGACCGTTCTGATACCACTGATCCACATTTATGAGAGGAACAAAATGAATAACATACTAAATACAATAAAACAAAGATACGAACAACAACAACATATATCTAGTGAAAAATAACTTCTATTGAATAAATAAAGTAGGTTGAAACTATAAAACTCTAGAACTAAAAACAACTTGCTCGAATGGTGGTAGTTATCTTTGAGAAGAGATGTGGTTGCTATGTGCATCCATCTGAGAAGAATGATTACAATGAGGCTCCATAGGAATTTTTAACATTACTCATTAATTCCAAAACCCTAGATATCCAAAAACCTAACCCTAGGAGATGAAACGCCAAAAGTTATGTGGGCCCTGATGGGTAAGTTGGTACCTCAACTTCTCGGGGTTGTAACTTTTTCATATGACCTCCATTTTAGGTATGTGATATCCTGTTGGAAAGGTATTTTTGAGAGATACACATTATGTTATCAAACTCTAACTTTGTGTATATTTTTATTTGACAAGCAAAAAAAACATTGTTTAGGGCCCCAAAACGACCCTAGAAGTACAAAAATATGTACTGACATGAAAACTTCCAAAATAATCCATTTGGAATAGGTGGGAGGCCACCAATATCCACCTGGATGTTGTGTAGGGATTCGGGATAGCCTTGGAAGTGCATAATCCACAATTACGAAGAAATGTCATCATTATAGAGAAACATGCTGAACTAAAAACTGTCAAGAGGAGCCAATTGGAACATGTGGGTTTCCACCAATATCCACCTGGATCAGAGGGTTATCATTATCCATTATTACATGTGGTTGTACCAAGGAGGAGAATTATTTCCCAAGAAACCCATCAAGGAGCAAGTGTGATTACGGATGGCATGGATTGGGGTTTAACTTCATGAGTGGCATGCATATTCATGTGAGGTTATGTAAGATATTTATCCACATGGGTGCCTTTGTACGAGGGATTCCTTATGAAATCAATTTCCCTTTCCTCGACACTGTGTCTTTCTAAACCCCTATTTGCATTTTTCTTTATTCATTCAACCTTTTTTGGATTTTGAATTTCATTTGTCCTTTTTAGATATGCATTCATTGTGTAGGACTTGGGGTGATTGCCTCATAGTGAGGGGGCATTTCTCATCCTTTAATTTCCTTTGTTTTTTTCTTAGTCATTTCTTTATTTCTTTCATTTTCTTTTCATTTTGATTTTATCACTTTTCTCTTTTCCTTTCCATATATACATACATACATACATATATATATATCAACCTTGAGCATTCAAGCTTCTTCTTCTCATGGGATTGTGAAGCATGAACCTATATGTGTGAAATATGACCACCAAATCAAAAGTGGGGACAATGAAAATTGGGAAATATGGAGGATGTTATGTATGGATTATGATACAAATAGACAAACCCTATCAAATCCCCATAGTAGTACAACTCCACCCAACATGACAACACTTATCTAGGAGGGGATGATAACCACCAAGGTGAAACAAGGAAAAATGCATGAATTTAGAGAATCATGATCCATTATTTGACTCAACCACTAGATCACTACTTTCAAGTATATAAGACATTAATCACTTAATATAAACTATTGATACAAGTTACCTCTTGTGGGTCAAGCACCATAGTCATCAAGTGAGAGTGAGTTGAGCCATATGTAGGAATCACAATCAACCATATGTCTATGGAGAACCATGGATGTCATTTGTGGAATTGCTATTTGTAATATGGAGCATAGGAGAAAACATCCTCTAGTTACCCCTAGATATGAAGGGGTAACGGGTTCCATATGATTCATTGGTTGGTTTTGATTGAATTTGGTTTATTATTTAAATTGATAAATTGATTATAATTGAATTTTGTTTATTATATTTTATTATGGTTGACTATAATTGATTACAGTTGTACTCTTTGTCCTTGAACTCAATATTAATCTTCACTCTAACACCATTGTTCATAGATGTGCAAACTGGATGGTTTTAGCTATTGTAAATATCAACATACATTACCAATCTTTGTAATGATACCTAATTATCTTGTTAATTCTAATATTTCAATATGAATATGTAATAGCTATGTTGTGAATTCTTATATTTGAATATGAATGTAATAGTTTAATTTCATTGATAGAATGCCATGATATTTCTCAAGAGCCTTGTATGTGATGGGTGAAATAGGAAGAAATGACTATCTAGAAGCCAATTTTACTCTCAAGCCATTTTTTTGAGATAGACACCTTTCCTCCCCTTATCATAAACCAATATAGACCCATCTAACTATGGTTTTACAAAGCGTTGAGAGGGATCAAATTCATTGAGGTGCAAACCTCTTTGACGTGATGCTTCCAATTTTTTTTTATAGCCAACATAAGTTTTTTTTTTTAATTTCATTTTAGTTCATTTATTTAATATTGTTTGGGACATACTGACACATCCCTCCCACCTGAGATGTAGAAATGTGCCTCTCATCGCAACAAGATTCACAATTCTTTACAAGCAATTAAACTTGAATTTGCAATAACATTTTATTTAATTTCCTCCTTCACATAGAGGGTCATAGTTCAATACAAATGGAATATTAAATAATATCTTATGGGTCTTATTATTCATTTTTTGGATATGCATTTTAGCAATTATTTATGTAAGTATAAATTATTTTAATCTTCTTAGAGTTTATCCATGAACAATCTATAGAATGAAATTAGTAGACAATGATAGAATAAGTATCCCAATACATCTTTATTCAGGGAATCCCACCATTGGGGTGTTCACCCTTAGTTCTGAGTGATCGATCCCCATCATAAAAGATTGCAATGAAAATAAATGCCTCATATCCTAGAATCAACTCTCCTAAAACCATAATTCATTGTTACAATA
>JZKD02S1264922.1:107330-119068 GCA_000966675.3 Picea glauca | reverse complement strand
GATAATATAAAGGATTGATATTTAACATTGAATGCTCTTGTCTCTTATGCTTTATTGAAGAAGTGATATAAGTCATTTGCATTTGTTTAGCAATCATTGACTTCGTCAATAATAGAATTTGATCATTGCTCATTGGTATATTTGAAGATAGTCATTAATGCTTATGAAGTACTAACCCACTGCAAGCATATATTCTAGTTTGTTTGTTTTGTCTCGCAAACAGGTGCCTTCCAGTGGAACAATATCTTCTTTGACTATCTCTATTGGCAGTAATCTGTGAAAAGGATTATTTGACTTTGATCCATTATACTTTTAGCCCTTCATAAACCCAGATTGCTTAGAGACGTCTCCCTTGGACTAGCCCTCCTAAATAGAAAGAGCCCCCCATCGAGGTGACAGTGGGTGGGGAAGCTCCTATTACGCTGGTTTTAAGTCTTGACTCAAGCTTCCTAAACCCTTCCTACAAACCGTGCGATAACAGTCTTCATGCTCTGTGTAATCAATACATGGGATAGGCTTTCTTAGCTAAAGAGCTGAAAGTTGGCTGGGTATAGTTGGGTTGATTGAGAATGAAATCTAAAGCAATTTCGTATGTGGCTTGTGTGAGATGTATTCCATCCCAATTTGTGTAGATGAACGAAGTCAAAGTTGTAAGTGCCTCCACCTCCACAACAAGATTGATATATATTACTAAAACCAGTTTCAACCATGAATCACATCATCACAAATTTTATCACAACAAGTTAAGTTTGGTATATAGTTAAACACATTACAATGAGAATTTAAAATTAACATACAATTTTAAATTTCTATACATATAGTATGTAGCATGATTCTTGAGTATTTCAAAAGCAATATTATAATAATCTCCATACACTAGAGTGACTTGTGGATATTGAGTTCTTAGTTGTTTCAGTGTGTCCTGCAACAATGTGTTATGGTTTTGGGAGAGTTGATTGTAAGATACGAGGCATTTATTCTCATCATAATCTTCTTTGATGAGAGAGGATCTACCAGTAATAATTGAAGGTGAACAACCCAATGGTGGGATTCCTTGAACAAAGGTGTACTGAGCTCAATTTTCTATTAATACCTGTAAAAATTCCATTTATATGTTTAGTCATAAACTTTAAAAAATCTAACAGTAAGAATTGAAGGTGAACAACCCAGTGATGGGATTCCTTGAACAAAGATGTACTGAGCTCCATTTTCTATTAATACCTGTAAAAATTTCATTTATATGTTTAGTCATAAACTTTAAAAAATATAAAATTCTTTAAAATCTAAAAAACATTGTTTAAATTTGTAACTATATATATTTTAACAATTTATAATTTATATTAAAAAGTCTTATATTTTATAATAATTTCAATGGTTGGAACCCAATTATATAAGAATTAAGTTTGTTTCACAAATACTATAATGAAATCAATCAGAACATAAGGAAATTTGTGCAAGCCTAGTTTATTCTAACTACTTGTTTGTTTTGAGTGCATGCAAATATCTTTCAAGCATTGGATTGATTAAGATTATTTAAGGGAGAAATCCTCATCACTATCTCTCTTTAAAAGTTTTTGCTTTTTAAGCTTAAAAAACTAATTGATATAAATATAAATTATACAAGTGATAAGGTATTGCAATGAGATGCAAGATCATCCTTACATAAAAGAACTATTGAAAAAGATAACAATTATTTTTTAATTAAACTTAATTGTAATTATTTTTCTCAACTATTTAAACTAAATTTAATTGTCATATACTTAAATATATTCAAACAGGAACAATGGACCATTAACTCAAAAAATTAGAAATACTTAATAAATTACTAAAATAATTTACACTAGTTATCAATTAAAAAACAAAATAAATTATAATTTAAAAAATAATAAATTAACTCAAAAAATTATAAATACTTAATAAATTACTAAAATAATTTACACTAGTTATCAATTAAAAAATAAAATAAATTATAATTTAAAAAATAATAAATAAATCATATCAGAATAACCTAAAACACTTGGGTAGTACTTTCAATTTTTTTTCTCCATCGTAGTTTTTTTCTCATATCAAAATAACCTAAAGCACTTTGCACTTATCCCTACCCTCTCTATATACTCATAGAGCAGCTAGACATAAGAGATAAATAAATAAACCTAGTGGAAATAATTAAATTAATAAAAGCTACAAAATAAGAAAAGGGAAATAAAATGCTTAAAAAAACTCATCTCAGGTAAAGCTTAAATAAAACTAGGGTTGGAAATAATTGTTTAGACATAAGAGATAAATAAATAAAACTAGAAAATATGGAAATAATTAAATTAATAAAAGTTAAAAAACTCAAAGCTCAAAAAAAAAAAAGTTAGCGCCTAAATAATTAAATTAATAAAAGTTAAAAAATAAGAGAAAACTAATACAACTGGTAGGGAAAGAAGAGGCCTAAAAAAAACTCAAATTTCAAAAAAAAGGTAAAACCTAAATATAACGACTTACTCCCTATCGCAGACGCCACCCGACACGCGTCCGCTCCTACTAAGACCTTCTTTTCCCCAGGCCCGAAGAGCAAAAATACCCCTCAAATCCTTTTTCGGGATCTTTTTGCACCCACAGAATGCTTCTCCGACGATCTCCCTTTACCTTATCGGGAAATCGGAACTCGCGTAGTTGCGAGTCCTGCACTCGGGTCACACAATCCCTGAACCCCGACGCAATATCCACTCCACACTTTTCTACGTTCTCATCGGGAATCCTCCTGTCGGAAAATCGATACTTGCGAGGTAGCGAGCCACTCGCCTCACAGTTCCCCGATCCCCGATTTGCGATGACACTTGTCTTCCCCTTTGCTGCGCTCTGGGGCCCACACTCAAATCGATGGCTGCCACAATATCGCCTCTCACGACCTCATAAATCTTGACGTAGATTTTGGCGGCTCCAAATCGCGAAACCCCGAGTTCATGATATGTCGATGCCACCTGTCCTCCACTCAGCACTGTGACTGCGTGGTTATCGCGCGTCGGAGTTTCAAAACTCCTGCTGCAATGATTCTCCCGACATCGAGAATCCTGAAAGTCCGATATCCGATGCACGTGAGGATTAGCCCTTCCACGTCACCACTTCTTCCCACGTTATCGGGTATCGTGGGATCGCGATTTCAAGTGTGGCAACTCCTCTGCTTAGGAAAGTCCCGAATGCTGAACCCCATCTCTCTGGGATCTCGCGCCATGTATCCCCGCTGAGATCAACGGCTTTGATCTTCTCAGGAAATCGCTAATCGCGATTTCGTTAAATAAGAGTCCCACGACCACGGAACCTCTGATATCCCAAACTTCGAATCTCCGGGGTCTTCTCTGCTCCTCCAGGCTTAAAACCTGCACAACTTTTCCAAGATCTGATGGCTGTCGGAACTTCACCAATCTCTGCTATGGATCCTGGTCATTGGCTCCTCCTCCTTGAGGATTTCTTGAAAATGACTAAGTGCTTCCGTCGAGACTTGTTCTCCAAGCCTGCGCTTGCAGCTCCTGCTCGAAACCTTCCTCGTCACGAACCTTCTTCGCTCCCTTTCAATGATATTATGAAGGAACTATCCCTCTTGAGCTTGTCCACTCTGACTCCTTCAGAGGAATTTATGCGCCCTCCTTGCGCTCAGCGTTCAACAACTTCCCAAGTGTTGAGTCCTTCAGACTCTGCGCACTTCCTGCAGCAGCAGTCCTTTATCTCCTTTGCTCAGGCTAACAACTGATACTTCTCCTTCTTTCAACCTGCACACTCCTTACACAGTTGCAACGACCCACTTCCACTTCTGGGCAAATAAGAACAAAAGTTAGACTATCGATCCCTCATCAATGCACTCCTTGCGGATGAATTCGACTGCACTCTTTGCAGGAATCTCCTGGCTCAGATAGAGAAACAATTGAAACTCATTCCCTCTCTCATTCAGACTTTAGTTTGAATCCCTGAAATCACATGCATAGCATATACAAAGCAAATGCATAACCAGAAAACAAACATTCAAGAGCACATTAACCACATACACAGAGAAACAACACTAGACATGAATTTGAATCAAAGACTCTCTTCTATTAACTCAAATCTGTACATAGGTGTTCTCCATACAATTCTCTGCTTGCTCCTCTGTTCTGAATGCTTGATAGTAATACAATGTACAAAGGAGGGTGTCTATATCCATTTTCCCTCTCGAGCTCTAAACTGTCTAATCTGGAAATAAAAATCCTATCTACCTGCATTAACTAAAGTAAATGCCTCCTATCTACTTCAGACAAGAGTGTAAGGCTCGAGGTATGATACAATACAACAGGCGCTCCTTCATAAATGATCATTTAAGACTTGCGCTACAATTCCCAAAACATTTTCAAAAGTTTGGGTTTGTTTATCCAGCTGAACTTTCGCTTGATGTGCTGGCTCGCTTGCTGAGTTGGCGATGCTCCTGCATCATACTCCTCGGCTTGAAAAAATTCATGGGCTCCTGTCCATGAGCTCCTGCACGGTCTATCCATGCTTTTGAATGACTGCTTCTGTCTCCCAGCTGGCATCTTCCACTAGATGACTCTTCCATTTGACCAGATACTCAAAATACTGCTTCCTTCTGGTCTTTTTGCTCACTCTTCTGTCAAGTATCCGCTCCATCTGTGGCCTTTCTGTAATCGACATCTACTTATGGCACTGGACTGTTGGTTGTTCGTCACCTTTAGCTCCTGCTTCCTCAGCCTTATAGGGATATAAGTCTGAGATATTGAATGTCGGAGATATTCCAATGTCATCCGACAATTCAATCTCATATGCGTTCTCTCCCAATTTCTTCAGGACTCTGCATGGCCCAATTTTCTTCATCTTCAGTTTGTTGTATGTTCCCCTTGGGAACCTTTCCTTCCTCAGATGTGCCAGAACTAGATCCCCAACTTCGAATTGAAGCTATCTCCGATGATGATCCACTCTGCGTTTATATTCCTGGTTCGATTCCAGCAATCGCTGCTTCACTCTGCTGTGAAGTTCTTCCATCGCCTCTGCGAATTCTTCAGCGCTCACGCTCTTTGTCATTATCTGCTCTGAATCCCTCAGCTCAGATACTCCTCTTGGCTGTCTGCCATATACAATCTCAAACAGACTTTTCCCTGTACTTCGATTCACCGAATCATTGTAGGTGAATTCTGCCTGTGGCAACACATTTTCCCAGCTGCTGTGGTGCTCTGTCACTAGGCTTCTGAGTAAGTTTCCCAGACTTCTATTTACAACCTCTGTTTTTCCATCCGTCTGAGGATGATAGGATGAACTAAACATCAAGTTAGTTCCCATCTTCTTCTAGAGTGTCCTCTAGAAATGTCCTATGAATTTTGTATCCCTGTCCAATACAATGCTTCTGGGTAACCCATGAAGTCTAACAACCTCCTTGAAAAATAAATTTGCGATGTGAGTTGCATCGCTGGTCTTCTGACACGGAATAAAATGTTCCATCTTTGAAAACCTGTCAACCACCACAAAGATTGAATCATGTCCTCTTTGCGTCCTCGGCAGTCCTAGTACGAAATCCATGCTGATCGCCTCCCATGGTCTTTTTGGTATGGGTAATGGTTGATAAAGACCTGCGTTATGCTTTCGGCCCTTAGAATGTTGGCAAACTCTGCACCTGTCAACAAACTTCTTGACATTTGTTCACATCTTCGGCCAGAAGTATGCTTCTCTTAGCTTTGCAAATGTCTTGTCGTGGCCAAAATGCCCTTCTAATCCACCACTGTGTTTTTCTTTTAGCAGATTCTCCCTCATGGAGCAATTCGAAATGCATAACTGGTTTCCTCCGAACAACAGTCCATTCTGAATCATGTAATCCATCCACGGGTTTCTATCTCTGAGAACTGGATTCTCAGCTGCCTCATATGCTTTTGCAAAATCTGCATCACCTGCATACATGTCTTCAAGGTTTCCAAAACCCAATGTCTTGACTCGGAACTCCTGCAGCAACAAACATTTCCTGCTCAAAGCATCAACCACTTTGTTAGCAGTCCCTGAAATGTGTTTAATTACAAATGTAAAATTCTGCATATACTCTACCCATTTAGCATGTTTTTGATTCAACTTCTCCTACTGAGTCACAAACTGTAATGCATGGTTATCACTATACATAACAAATTCCTTTGGGATCAAGTAATGCCTCCACTTTTTCAACGCCTGTATGATAGCATAAAATTCCTTATCATACGTTGAGTACTTCACCTTTGCCTCATCCAACTTCTCGCTGAAATATGCAATTGGTCTGTCCTCCTGGCTCAAGACCGCTCCTATGGCAAAGCCACTTGCATCACATTTCACTTGAAATGTCTTCATGAAATCCGGCAACACTAACACCGAATGTTCGGTGATCTTTCGCTTCAACAGATTGAATCTCTTCTCTGCCTCTTCAGTCCAATGAAAAGACTTATGTCTCTTCTTGACTGTGTCCATCATTGCTGTGCTAATTTCGCTGAAGTTCCTAATGAATTTTCTGTAGAAACTAGCCAATCCATGAAAAGTTCTCACCTCAAAAATATTTCTTGGTGATGGCCAATTCTTTATTACAGCCACTTTACTTGGATCCATCTTCAATTCATTTGCCGATATGACAAACCCCAAGTAAATGAGTTCTTTCTTCATAAATGAAGATTTCCTCACATTGATCAACAACTTCTCTTGCTGTAGCTTTCTCATTACTACAGCTAAATGCTTCAGATGTTCTTCTCTTGATTTGCTGAAAATCAATATGTCATCTAGATAAACAATGACAAACTTACCAATGAATTCTTTCATCACTTCATTCATCAGCCTCATGAATGTACTTGGCGCATTCGTCAAGCCAAATGGCATGACTAGCCATTCGTATAACCCTTCGTTGGTCTTGAAGGCTGTATTCCATTCATCGCCTTCCCTCATGCGAATTTTATGGTATCCGCTTTTCAAATTGACCTTTGAAAAACAATTTGCCCCGCTCAGGCAATCCATCAGATCGTCCATTCTCAGCAGTGGGAATCTATACCTGATGGTGATCTTGTTAATGGCTCTGGAATCTGTACACATTCTCCAGCCTCCATCCTTCTTTGGACTCAGTACCGTTGGAACGACACACGAACTCAAACTTTCTCTGACTAGTCCTTTGTCCAATAACTCTTGGACCTGTTTCTTAACCTCCTCGTTCTCCTGAGGCGTCAACCTGTACGCTGCCTTATTTGGAAAATCTCCTGGTACAAGGTCTATGTGGTGACTTATGCTCCTCATTGGAGGCAACGAATGAGGTAATTCGTCCACCACTATATCAGCGGACTCTTCCAACAGTTCCTGAATTTCCTCTGACAAATCGTCCACTCTTGTGCTGGTCAAAATGATCTTAGGTTTCCTGACCACAAAGAATTGTGGATCCTCCTTCTTCTTTACTTTTGCTAGAAGTTCCTTCCCACTCATGAGAAGTATCCTGTTGTTCACCTCTGATTTTACCTCCTTATCTTTTATTGGAAGTAACATGTGCGTTCTCCCATTTTTCTCTAAAGTGTACGTATTCATTTTCCCATCATGAACTACGTTTCTGTCATACTGCCATGGCCTCCCCAGCAGTAAATGGAAAACATCCATAGGAATGACATCACATAAAATTTTGTCATTATATCCTCCTATTTTAATGTCAACTAAGCACTGTTTAGTGACACTCACCTGATGTCCCTTCTGTAGCCATGAAACTTTATATGGACTCAGGTGATCAGTTGTCTCCAGCTCTAATTTCTCCACCATCTCGGTTGAAACGAGATTGTCGGTGCTTCCGCTGTCCATGATAACCTTGCATTTCTTGTCTTTGGTTTTGCAAGCTGTTCTTAACAGTCTGCTTCTCTGAGATGTATCCTCCACCTCTCTCTCGGGTGTTATGAGAACTTTTCGCATCATCAAAGACCTTCTGTCTTCTACGTCTTCTGCTTCAACAACTCGCCTATGTGCCTCGGTGATGTGAGCTTCTCCTTTATCCGTCTTCCTATCTGGACAGTCAACTGCTTTATGTCCATTTTTCCCACATGTGTAACATGTGATGATTCCTCCTCTGCCTCTAACTCGACCTCTGGTACGAGGAAAAGTATTTATGTCGGCATATCCTCCGCTCTGTTCTTCCTATTGCCTTCGTTGTTTAGCGTGCTAGCCTCATTGAGAACTTCCACCTCTTTCCATTCTGGTCTGAGGCTTCTTCCAGTCATCCTTAGGTTTCTAGAACCTATATTGGGCAACTGATTTTCCTCTCGGCTGGCTCTTGCCTCTGCCTCGCTGTGCTGGCTTACGTCTTAGCTTCTCTTCTGCCTTCAATGCCATCTGATACGCCTCCTCAACCGTTCTGACGATTGTCATACTCATCTCGTCCTGGATATCGTATCTTAAGTCGTTCATATACCTAGCGACTTTTTCATCATCGCTCTCCCG
This sequence comes from Picea glauca, assembly GCA_000966675.3. Classification (NCBI taxonomy): domain Eukaryota; kingdom Viridiplantae; phylum Streptophyta; class Pinopsida; order Pinales; family Pinaceae; genus Picea; species Picea glauca. The sequence goes on along the minus strand of JZKD02S1264922.1, from coordinate 110,632 downwards.
ATGACCTGCTTTGATATTGAGCTTGTAAAATTCTTCGGTATACTCCTTTACCGTCATCAACTTCTGTCTCAGGTTCTACATCCTCCTGAACAGTGTGATCTGATAATCCCTTGGGATGAATTTTGCCTTCATCTTCGCAATCATTCGATCCCAGCTTTTGATCTTTTGTTTGCCTTTGGAACATCTATCTGCCTGAAGCTCGTCCCACCATAATGTTGCATGCCCTTTCAATTTTGTGACAACATGTCTTACCTTTTTGTCCTCTTCGATATCTTCATAGTCGAAGTAGGTGTCAAGAGCTCTAATCCAATCCAACAACTCTTCTGCATCCAAACTTCCTTCGTAGACTGGAATGTCCATTTTTGTTTTTGAGCTCATCCTGGAAATGGCTTTAATCAACCACTCATTGGCTGCATCTCCGACTACAACTTATCCTTGTTGTTCAGCTTTAGCTTCGCCTTCGGAGTCACTCAGATCTCCAACATTGGCTGTGCGTATTTGCGCCGCTTCCATGTCTTCCAATCTCTCTCTGAGATCGTGTATCTGCCTTTCCATCTCAGGATTCCCTGCTGGCCTACCTCTTCTTTGCACATCCCTATCCTCTGGATAAGGTGATTGCCTTTCTCTTTTGGGCGGCATGGTGAATTTACTCCTTCTCTTCTGCTTCAGAAAGCAAAAGATATTCCTGCTCTGATACCACTTGACGTGTATCAGAGTGCTTCAGTTCTTCTTTCTCCTCCTGTCTGAAATATATAGACAAGATACTCGCTCTGATACCACTCTGTTGCAGATGCCACCCGGCACGCGTCCTCTCGTACCAGGACCTTCTTTTCCCTAGGCCCGAAGAACAAAAATACCCCTCAAATCCTTTTTCGGGATCTTTTTGCACCCACATGATGCTTCTCCGATGATCTCCCTTTACCTTATCGAGAAATCGAAACTCGCGTAGTTGCGAGTCCTGCACTCGGGTCACACAATCCCCGAACCCCGACGCAATATCCACTCCACACTTTTCTACGTTCTCATCGGGAATCCTCCTGTCGAAAAATCGGTACTTGCGAGGTAGCGAGCCACTCGCCTCACAGTTCCCTGATCCCCGATCTGCGATGACACTTGTCTTCCCCTTTGCTGTGCTCTGGGGCCCACACTCAAATCGATGGCTGCCACAATATCACCTCTCGCAACCTCGTAAATATTTATGTAGATTTTTGCAGCTCCAACTCGCGAAACCCCGAGTTCACGATATGCCGATGCCACCTGTCCTCCACTCACCACTGTGACTGCGTGGTTATCACGCGTCGGAGTTTCGGAACTCCTGCTGCAACGATTCTTCCGACACCGAGAATCCTGAAAGTCCGATCTCCGATGCACGTGAGGATTAGCCCTTCCATGTCACCACTTCCTCCCGCGTTATCGGGTATCGCGGGATTGCGATTTCAAGTGTGGCAACTCCTCTTCTTAGGAAAGTCCCGAATGCCGAACCCCGTCTCTCTGGGATCTCGCGCCACGTATCCCCGCTGAGATCAATGGCTCTGATCTTCTCAGGAAATCGCTAATCACGATTTCGTTAAATAAGAGTCCCACGACCACGGAACCTCCGATATCCCGAACTTCGAATCCCTGGGGTCTTCTCTGCTCCTCTAGGCTTAAAACCTGTGCAACTTTTCCAAGATCTGACGGATTTGGGAGCTTCACCAATCTCTGCTATGGATCCTGGTCATTGGCTCCTCCTCCTTGAGGATTTCCTGAAAATGACTAAGTGTTTCCATCGAGACTTGTTCTCCAAGCCTGCGCTTGCAGCTCCTGCTCGAAACCTTCCTCGGCACGAACCTTCTTCGCTCCCTTTCAATGATATTACGAAGGAACTATCCCTCTTGAGCTTGTCCACTCTGACTCCTTCAGAGGAATTTATGCGCCCTCCTTGCGCTCAGCGTTCAAAAACTTCCCAAGTGTTGAGTCCTTCAGACTTTGCGCACTTCCTGTAGCAGCAGTCGTTTATCTCCTTTGCTCAGGCTAACAACTGAGACTTCTCCTTCTTTCAACCTGCACACTCCTTACATGGTTGCAATGACCCACTTCCACTTATGGGCAAATAAGAACAAAAGTTAGACTATCGAGCCCTCATCAACGCACTCCTTGTGGATGAATTTGACTGCACTCTTTGCAGGAATCTCCTGGCTCAGATAGAGAAACAATTGAAACTCATTCCCTCTCTCATTCAGACTTCAGTTTGAATCCCTGAAATCACATGCACAGCATATACAAAGAAAATGCATAACCAGAAAACAAACATTCAAGAGCACATTAACCACATACACAGAGAAACAACACCAGACATGAATTTGAATCAAAGACTCTCTTCTATTAACTCAAATTTGTACATAGGTGTTCTCCATACAATTCTCTGCTTGCTCCTCTCTTCTGAATGCTTGATAGTAATACAATGTACAAAGGAGGGTGTCTATATCCGTTTTCCCTCTCGAGCTCTAAACTGTCTAATCTAGAAATAAAAATCCTATCTACTTGCATTAACTAAAGTAAATGCCTCCTATCTACTTCAGACAAGAGCATAAGGCTCAAGGTCTGATACAATACAACAGGCGCTCCTTCATAAAGGATCATTTAAGACTTGCGCTACAATTCCCAAAGCATTTTCAAAAGTTTGGTTTTGTTTATCCAACTGAACTTTCGCTTGATGTGCTGGCTTGCTTGCTGAGTTGACGATGCTCCTGCATCACTCCCACACCCTAGACTACCTTCTACACTATTTTACACTCTAAGACCTTTCCAAGAGTGTAAAAATGGCCACCTCAACCTCCATTACTCAAAGGTGTGGGGTTAGCCACCTGTGGAATTTCAATAATATTCTAGAAGGTCCCAACCTTATCACTAAATGAAGGTTGAGGAAGTCAAAACCACGCAACAATTTTATGGTAAAGTTTAAGGAGGTATATATATATTTAATGAAGATGTAATTCTTTAATATATAAAAACAACTTAGAAGAAAAAATCATGAATAAACCACCAATACAATAGATATAATAATAGAACTAGCAAAAAAACAACCATATTAATGTACTCACTACATTTCTCTAAAAATATTTATTGTTAAGAGTTATATTAAATTAATGCACTCACTCTATTTTCCTAAAAATATTTATCCTTAAAATTCATCAATATTTATCATTTAAAACAAAAATAAAGTTAAAAATTAAAATTAAAAAGTCCACCCATATTAATAATAATAAGTATGTTAATATTATATAAAATTAAAATTAAATCACTAAATTTAACAATCATAT
>JZKD02S1264922.1:87290-100619 GCA_000966675.3 Picea glauca | reverse complement strand
ATATTTTAATATCAAATATTAATTTTCAACATAAAAAAAAATATTTAAGTATTTGGAGATTCAATCAAGTACTATATAAAGTTTGCAAATCCAAATTAAAGTTTACACTATTAAATTATGTATTTTGTACTATATAAAGTTTGCAAATCCAAATTAAAATTTACACTATTAAATTATGTATTTTCTATTAAATGGATCCCTATCATATTTTTTGCTATCATAATCTTGGCCAATCATGTTTTTTACTATAATAATGACTTTTTATTACAGTAAATAAAGGGTCAATCACAATAATATCAAAAATCACATATGTTATGAAAGCCACATTCATTTAAATTAAAAAATAAATCTTCATGTTATGAAAGTTACATTCATTTAAAATAAAAAATAAATCTATTCATATCATGGTTGTTATAAATCAAGATATTTGTTTTTAATTTAAGAATCATTGTAACAATCTAACCATGTATATGTGTAAGTTTTAATATTAAGAGAACCTAATACAAATTGATAACATAAAAAATTGAATAGAATATAAAGAAAACCTAAGAATTCCAAACAATTCCCTTCTCCAACCACTAAGGATTTCAGGTTTTGTATCTTCACCATTTGGATTAAAAAGCATTTGAATAGAAACAAAAAAAGAACTTTATCAAAATAGTTTCAAACCCGAGTGTATTTAAAATTCACCGGGGTTTTCATGCTCTATGTAATCAATTCTCAGGACAAGCTTTCTTAGCTAAAGAGTTGAAAGCTGGAAAAATAAATAAATAAAGAACTTTCTCAAAATAGTTTCAAACCCCAGTGTATTTAAAATTCATTGGGGTCTTCATGCTCCGTGTAATCAATACTTGGGACAAGATTTCTTAGCTAAAGAGATGAAAGTGGCTGGGTATAGTTGGGTTGATTGAGAATGAAATCTGAAGCAATTTTGTATGTGGCTTATGTGATATGTATTCCATCCTAATTTGTGTATGTTGTTGGATCTGAACATGCTAACACCCTCGGTGACCCACACAGATGAATGAGGTAAAAGTTGTAAGTGCCTCCACCTCCACAACAAGAATGATATATATTACTAAAACTTGCTTCAACCATGCATCACATCATCACAAATGTTATCACAATAAGTTAAGTTTGGTATATAGTTAAACACTTTACAATGAGAATTTGAAATTAACATACAATTTTAAATTGCTATACATACAGTATGTAGCATGATTCTTGAGTATTTCAAAAGCAATAATATAGTAATCTCCATACACTAGAGTGACTTGTGGATATTGAGTTCTTAGTTGTTTCAGTGTCTCCTGCAGCAATGTGTTATGGTTTTGGGAGAGTTGATTGTAAGATATGAGACATCTATTCTCATCATAATCTTTTTTTATGAGAGATGATCGAACAGTAAGAATTGAAGGTGAACAACCCAATGGTGGGATTCCTTGAACAAAGATGTACTGAGCTCCGTTTTCTATCAATAGATGTCAAAATTCCATTTATATGTTTAGTCATAAACTTTAAAAAATTTAAAATTCTTTAAAATCTAAAAATAATTGTTATATGAACTAGATTTCGGGTAAATATCCCCAAAAAAATATTCATTTCGTAACATCTTTAACCTACAGTAAATAAAACTAGGGTTAGAAATAAATAATTAAATTAATAGAAGTTCAAAAGTTGATAAAACAACACGTCATAAGGCTTATTAATGTTTTCTCGAATATTATGTAATACCAAAAATAATGTAATTTTATTGTGAGATCACAAGTTCTTTTAACACTGCCAGGTGATAACAAAAGATTAAAAAAAATACTGGAAATACTCAAAGGTGCATTTTAAAGAGAGGATTCGACAAAAAATATCCAACAGAATCACGCAGTTCGCAGAGGGCAATACTGGAAGTCAACGATTGAAGTAGGGAAATAATGGAAGTCAACGAAGGATTTAGTCACACTTGGGGTTTGACCACAAGCATGAAGGATCTAGTCACGTAGAAGATTCTAGAAAATCCAATCCAATGCAGAGGTAGTGAGTTGTGTGAGAGGAACTGATTTACAATCCAACTGAACAAAATCATTGTCCCAACATGGTAGCAGCCGCACTCCTCGGAGCACGCTCGCCTCCTCCAGGACCTTCTTTCCTCTCAGGCCGAAGAAATTCTAGGTTCTTCTATCTTCCAATCGGAAGATCTGCACCCACAGTTCCTTCACGCGACTTCCCCTTTGTTCACTTGTCGGGAAAATCGAGACTCGCAGCTTTGCGAGCTCACGGTCTGTCTTTGGACGCTCAAAACCCTGAGACCCGATGCGCCAGCCAACACTGACTTCATTATTTCCTTATCGGAACTTCGCTCTATCGCGCCTCGCGACTCGCGACTCTAAACAATTGGATTTCCAATCTCCGATGTGTGATAAGACGAAATGCCGAAACTTCAGTCTCGCTCCCTTGGGACTTCGCCACTCGTGCGACCAATTTCCTTCCCCGTCGACTCCCGATGCCCGAGATGCCGAACCTCCGATAGTTTACACCACTTGTCTTCCACTATCACCTTGTGACCCACACTGCTTTCGTGGCTATCGGAATGTCGCACCTCGCACTCTCACGACTTCCATTGCGTAAAATTGGAGTCTTACCTCACGAACTCCCGATATGCCGATCCACGAGTAGAACCCATGCTCCTTGTGATCCCGATCGACGACTCCTGCTTCCCTGAACCTCGAACCTTCTTCCGCTCCTGCACTGTAGCCTTCTTGCACCTCCGCAAGATCCAATGGTCCTCGGAGCTTCGCGAAATCTCCTCGGAGAAATTTGGCCGTCCGTTCCTCCCTTGTCTAATGCACAAAATGACGAGCCATTCTTCCACAGAACTCGTCACCCTGCGCGCAAGCCTGCGGCGTTCCTTGCGACCTTAAAGGCACAAATTTCTCATGGTTCCTTCGACGAACTCGAAGATCTATCCTTCCTGAGATTTTCTCCCAGCTTTCGAATTCCTTCAGGAACCTCCTTGCACGCACTCCTTGCGGAAAATCTTCAAACACGACTAAGTGTTGAAGCCTTCGATCCTGCGCACTCCTGCAGCAGAAATCCTTCAATCCCTTTGCTCAAAATCGCAACTCTGAGTCTTCATCTAGCCTACGCACACCTTGCATGGCTCTAGTGCCAAATCTGCACTTATGAGAACTTAGAACAAAAGTTACCTCTATTTGAACCCGTCTGTCAACGCACTCCTTGCGGACGATTCGACTGCACTCCTTGCAGGAATTCTCTGGTTCAAGATAGAGAAACAATTGAAACTAACTCCTTGTTCTCACAGACTTCAATTCAACCATGGAATCACATACACGGCATATCAAAGCAAATGCATGACAAGAAGCAAACATTCATGAGCATAATATCATCAATACACAGAGAATGACACAACCATGGAATTGAATCAAAGCTTTTCTATTAATTCAATGTCTGTACATGGGGTTCTTCATACACTTCTTTGCATGCTCTTCTCTTCAGAATGCTTGATATATATTCAATGATACAAAGGAGGGTGTCTATATCCCGTTTCCCTTGCGAGCTCTAAAGCTATCAAATCTAGAATTAAATTCCTACCTATCTTTACATTAACTATCTTAAATGCCTCATCTACCTAAGGACGTGAGCTATCCGCTCAAGGTCCATTACAGTATACAAGTGTGCTTCATAAATGTCTTCATTAAAGACTTGCGCAACAATATCAAGGTGCTTTCAAAAAGAAATTTGTGCTGGCTTGTCCAGCTGTCCTATGCTTTCGCGCTGGCTCTCTTGACGTGGGCGATGCTCCTGCATCATACTCCCTTGCTTGAAAATTTTCATGGGCTCCTGTCCATGAGCTCCTGCACGGTCTGTCCATGCTTTTTTATCATCGCTTCGGTCTCCCAGCTGGCATCTTCCACTGGGTGATTCTTCCATTTGACCAGATACTCGAAGTATTCTTTTCTCATGGTCTTCTTACCCACTCACTTGTCCAGTATGCATTCCATCTGTGGTTTCTCTGCTACTGGAAATTGCTTCACCCACTGGATCATTGGTTCCTCAGTTCCAGTCTCTGCTTCTCCAGCTCTGTATGGGTATAAGTCTGTGACGTTGAATATCAGAGATATCCCGATGCCATCCGGCAACTCAATCTCATATGCATTCTCTCCGAATTTTCTCAAGACCCTGCATGGTCCGACTTTCTTCATATTGAGTTTATTGTATGTTCCCCTCGGGAACCTTTCTTTCCTCAGGTGTGCCAGAACTAGATCGCCAAATTCGAACTGAAGTTGTCTCCGATGCTGATCTGCCCTGCGCTTGTACTCCCGGGTCGAGTCTTGCAATCGCTGCTTCACCTGACTGTGAAGTTCTTGCATCGCCTCAACAAATTTTTCTGCACTAGCACTACTAGTCGCAGTCTGTTCTGAATCTCGCAATTCAGAAACTCCTCTCGGCTGCATCCCATATACAACCTGAAATGGACTTCTACCTGTACTCCGATTCACTGAATCATTGTACGTAAACTCTGCCTGTGGCAATATGCTATCCTAGATGTTATGGTGCTCTGTCACCAGGCTCCTCAACAAATCTCCCAGACTTCTGTTGACCACTTACGTCTGTCCATCCGTCTGAGGATGATAAGCAGAACTAAACGCCAGATTAGTTCCTAGCTTCTTCCATAGCGTCCTCCAAAAATGGCCTATGAATTTGGTGTCCCTGTCCGAAACAATACTTTTCGGCAATCCAAGAAGTCTAATGATCTCTTTGAAAAACAAATTTGTGATGTGCGTCGTAACCCTGGTCTTCTGGCATGGAATAAAATGTGTCATCTTTGAAAATCTATCCATGACCACAAAGATAGAATCAACTCCTCTTTGCATCCTTGGCAAACCCAATACAAAATCCATGTTGATTGCCTCCCATGGCCTCTCTGGTATGGGTAATGGCTGATAAAAACCCGCATTCTGTTTCCTCCCTTTTGAATGTTGACAAATCCGACATCTGTCAACAAACCTCTTGACATCTGTTTGCATCCCTGGCCAAAAATATGACTCATTCAGCTTCACGAATGTCTTGTCGTGGCCAAAGTGCCTTGCCAAACCTATACTGTGCTTCTCTTTCAACAAGTTCTCCCTCATGGAGCAATTCAGAATGCACAGTTGATTGCCTCTAAAAAACAATCCTTCCTGGATCATATAATCCATCAACGGGCTTCTGTCTCTGAGAAATGGATTCTCAACTGCTTCATATGCCTCTCTAAAGTCTGCATCTTCTACGTACATATCCCTGAGATTTTCAAAACCCAAGGTTTTGACTCGAAACTCCTGCAGCAACAAACATTTTCTGCTCAAAGCATCAGCCACTTTGTTAGCAGTACCTGAAATATGCTTAATCATAAATGTGAAATTCTTCATATACTCTACCCATTTTGCATGTTTCTGATTCAACTTATCCTGTTGAGTCACAAACTATAATGCATGATTATCACTGTACAAAACAAATTCGTTCGGGATCAAGTAATGCCTCCACTTTTTCAACGCCTGTATGATAGCGTAGAATTCCTTGTCATACGTGGAGTATTTCAATTTCGCCTCATCCAATTTTTCACTGAAGTATGCAACTGGTCTGTCCTCCTGACTCAAGATCGCTCCTATGGCATACCCACTGGCATCACATTTCACCTGAAATGTCTTTTGAAAATCTGGCAACACCAGAATTGGTTGCTCTGTGATCTTTCGCTTCAACAGATTGAAGTTCTTCTCAGCCTCAGCTGTCCAATGAAAAGTCTTATGTCGCTTCTTCACTGTGTCCATCATTGCTGTGCTAATTCCACTAAAATTCTTGATTAATTTTCTGTAGAAACTAGCCAAACCATGGAAACTTCTCACCTCGAAAACATTTCTCGGTGATGGCCAATTCTTGATCACTTCTACCTTCTCCATATCCATCCTCAACTCATTCGCTGAAATAAAAAAACCCAAATAAATGAGTTGTGTCTGCATAAACGAGGACTTCTTCATGTTAATCAACAACTTCTCCTGCTGTAGATTTCTCATCACAATGGCTAAATGCTTCAAATGTTCAGCCTCTGATTTGCTGTAAATCAGTATGTCGTCCAAATAAACAATGACGAACTTTCCGATGAACTCCCTCAGGACTTCATTCATCAGCCTCATAAAAGTACTTGGCGCATTCGTCAAGACAAACGGCATAACGAGCCATTCATACAAACCCTCATTTATCTTGAATGTCGTTTTCCACTCATTGCCTTCCCTCATGCGAATCTGGTGGTATCCGATTTTCAGATCTATCTTTGAAAAATACTTTACCCCGCTCAGGCAATCCATCAGATCATCCATTCTCGGCAGTGGAAACCTGTACCTAATGGTTATTTTATTGATCGCTCTTGAATCGGTGCACATCCTCCAGCCTCCGTCTTTCTTCGGACTAAGTACCATCGGAATGACACATGGACTCAAGCTTTCCCTGACTAATCCTTTGTCCATCAAATCTTGGACTTGTCTTTTGACTTCCTCATTCTCTTGCAACGTCAACCTATATGCGGCTTTATTCGGCAAACTAGCTCCTGGTATGAGGTCTATGTGATGACTCACACTTCTTATCGGTGGAAACGAATGAGGTAATTCGTCCACTATGATGTCAGCGAACTCTTCCAACAGTTCCTGAACTTCATCCAGCAAATCATCCACTCTTGTGCTAGTCAGAACAATCCTCGGCTTTCTGACCACAAAGAATTGTGGATCTTCTTTCTTCTCCATTTCTGAAAGAAGTTCCTTCCCACTCATGAGAAGTATTGTACTGGTTACTTTTGGCTTCACCTCCTTATCCTTTATCGGAAGCAACATATGGGTTCTCCCATTTTTCTCCAGAGTATATGTGTTCATTCTCCCATCATGAATCACATTTCTATCATATTGCCATGGTCTACCTAGCAATAAATGACATACGTCCATGGGAATAACATCGCATAAGATCTTATCATTATATCCACCTATTTTGAACTCAACCAAGCATTGTTTAGTAACAGTTACCTGGTGTCCTGTCTGTAGCCACGAAACTTTGTATGGACTGGGATGATCAGTCGTCTCCAGCTCCAGTTTCTCCACCATCTCAGTTGAAACGAGATTATCCGTGCTACCACTGTCCACAATAACCTTGCATACCCTGTCCTTGGTCTTGCAAGCCGTTCTGAACAGTCTGGTCCTTTGCACTGAGCTTTCCGTCTCCTTCTCAGGTGTCAAAAGGACTTTATGCATCCCAAGCGATCTTCCGCCTTCTGCGTCTTCTGACTCAGCATCACGCCTCTACGCTTCTGTGATGTGAGCTTCTCCTATATCCTTCTTTTTCTCTGGACACTCATATGACTTGTGCCCATTCTTACCACATGTGAAACATGTGATTACTCCTCCTCTTCCTCTACCTCGACCTCTAGTACGAGGAAGAGTGTTTGCATCAGCATAATCTCCTCGCTGATCAATCTGCTGTCCTCTTTTTTCAACATATGGTTGCCTATGTGAGGTTCCACCTCTTTCCACCTTACCCTGAGGTTTCTTCCATTCCTCTTTGGGCTTATGGAATTTATCCTGGGAAACTGCTTTGCCTCTTGGCTGGCTTCTGCCTCGCCCTCCCTGTCCTTACTTACGGCTTAGCTTCTCCTTGGCTTTCAGAGCCAATTGATAAGCATCTTCCACCGTTCGGATGGTTAGCATGCTTAATTCATCCTGAATGTCGTATCTCAGACCATTCAGATATCTAGCAACCTTCTCATCATCGCTCTCCCGATGACCTGCTCTGATTTTCAGTCGATAGAATTCCTCAGTGTACTCCTTTACTGTCATCAGCTTCTGTCTCAGGTTCTGCATTCGCCTGAACAGTGTGATTTGGTAATCCCTTGGGATGAACTTCGCCTTTATTTTCGCGATCATTCGATCCCAACTCTTGATCTTTTGCTCCCCTTTGCAGCGTCTGTCAGCTTGTAACTCATCCCACCACAATGATGCATGTCCTTTCAAGCGCGTAACTACATGCTTGACTTTCTTATCCTCTTCCACATCTTCATAATCGAAGTATGTGTCAAGAGCTCTTATCCAATCTAACATCTCCTCGGCATCCAGATTCCCTTCATAGACTGGAATGTCCCTTTTTGCCTTCGCACCCATCCTAGCAATGGCTTTGATCAACCGCTCGGTTGATGCATCTTCTGCTGTGACCTCTTCTTCATGTCCAACTTCCTCTTCAACTTCGGAATCACTAAGATCCCCTGCACCAACTCCGCATCTTTGTGCAGTCTCCATCTCCTCGAGTCTCGCTCGGAGATCTCTCATCTACCGCTCCATTTCTGGATTTCCTGCCGACCTACCTCTTCTTCTCACATCCCTGTCTTCTGGATTAGGCGATTGCCTTTCTCTTCTTGGCGGCATGGCGAATTCTCCTCTGCTACAGAAAGCAAATAATTCCCGCTCTGATACCACTTGGTAGCATCCGCACTCCTCGGAGCATGCTCGCCTCCTCCAGGACCTTCTTTCCTCTCGGCCTGAAGAACTTCTAGGTTCTTCTATCTTCCAATCGGAAGATCTGCACCCACAGTTCCTTCACGCGACTTCCCCTTTGTTTACTTGTCGGGAAAATCGGGACTCGCAGCTTTGCGAGCTCACGGTCTGTCTTTGGACGCTTAAAACCCCGAGACCCAATGCGCCAGCCAACAATGACTTCGTTCTTTCCTTATCGGAACTTCGCTCTATCGCGCCTCGCGACTCGCGACTCTAAACAATTGGATTTCCAATCTCCTATGTGCGATAAGCCGAAATGCCGAAACTTCGGTCTCGCTCCCTCGGGACTTCGCCACTCGCGCGGCCAATTTCCTTCCCCGTCGACTCCCAATGCCCGAGATGCCGAACCTCCGATAGTTTACACCACCTGTCTTCCACTATCACCTTGTGACCCACACTGCTTGCGTGGCTGTCAGAATGTCGCACCTCGCACTCTCGCGACTTCCGTTGCGTAAAATTGGAGTCTTACCTCACGAACTCCCGATATGTCGATCCACGAGTAGAACCCACGCTCCTCGTGATTCCGATCGATGGCTCCTGCTTCCCCGAACCTCGAACCTTCTTCCGCTCCTACACTGTAGCCTTCTTGCACCTCCGCAAGATCCAATGGCCCTCAAAGCTTCGCGAAATCTCCTCGGAGAAATTCGTCCATCCGTTCCTCCCTTGTCTAATGCACGAAACGACGAGCCGTTCTTCCACAGAACTCGTCACCCTGTGCGCAAGCCTGCGGCGTTCCTTGCGACCTTAAAGGCACAAATTTCTCACGGGTCCTTCGACGAACTCGAAGATCTATCCTTCCTGAGCTTTTCTCCCAGCTTTCGAATTCCTTCAGGAACCTCCTTGCACGCACTCCTTGCGGAAAATTTTCAAACACGACTAAGTGTTGAAGCCTTCGATCCTGCGCACTCCTGCAGCAGAAATCCTTCAATCCCTTCGCTCAAAATCGCAACTCTGAGTCTTCGTCTAGCCTGCGCACGCCTTGCACGGCTCTAGTGCCAAATCTGCACTTCTGAGAACTTAGAACAAAAGTTACCTCTATCTGAACCCGTCTGTCAACGCACTCCTTGCGGATGATTCGACTGCACTCCTTGCAGGAATTGTCTGGTTCAAGATAGAGAAACAATTGAAACTAACTCCTTGTTCTCACAGACTTCAATTCAACCATGAAATCACATACACGACATATAAAAGCAAATGCATGACAAGAAGCAAACATTCATGAGCATAATATCATCAATACACAGAGAATGACACAACCATGGAATTGAATCAAAGCTTTTCTATTAATTCAATGTCTGTACATGGGGTTCTTCATACACTTCTCTGCATGCTCTTCTCTTCAGAATGTTTGATCTATCTTCAATGATACAAATGAGGGTGTCTATATCCCGTTTCCCTCGCGATCTCTAAAGCTATCAAATCTAGAATTAAATTCCTACCTATCTTTACATTAACTATCTTAAATGCCTCATCGACCTAAGGACATGAGCTATCCACTCAAGGTCCATTACAATATACAAGTGCGCTTCATAAATGTCTTCATTAAAGACTTGCACAACAATATCAAGGTGCTTTCAAAAAAAAAATTGTGCTGGCTTGTCCAGCTGTCCTCTGCTTTCGCGTTGGCTCTCTTGACGTGGGCGATGCTCCTGTCACAACACAGGATGGACAAGAAAGCAGTAATTTGAACTAAATAAGTACTAAATTGAACTAAAAGACTATAAAAATGTCGGTACACGAAACCAGTAATTTGAGCTAGATAAGTATTAAATTGAACTAAAAGACTATAAAAAAATTCAAGTATACAGATTGGATATATTGACAAATAACATGAAACCAGTAATTACGAGATATATCCACAAATAACTGGAAAGCAATAATTACGTTCCGCCACCCGATCCGCGAGGCTTAGGTGGAGAGCAACCAGAGACCGCTGGGTCGGATGGTTCTAGCGGGTCGTCGACCGAGCGTCCCCGCCTGGTGGAATTCAGTAAAGGCTATGAACAGAATGGTTGGAATCGACAGATGGTGATGGTCCTTGGTAACGTAAACGCGATCCAATGAAGCTAATCAAATATGGATCCTTGCGTAGTAGCAACGAGCCCAACTGTCTGGAATTGCGTCCAGAAAAGAGATTGGCAAGTTAACATGAATATCATTGCACTTCCTGGAAGTGAGGGTTTTACTTAACCCTCTTAGAGACAAAATATCTCAGAGTAAGTTAACTTGAGAGAAATCTTTCCTTTTTCCAGGTAAAAAAATGGGTTTGAATTCGACTAGAGAATCAAAGTTTCATGCATTTCAAAACTTTATCCTTGGGATTTTGCCTCATTTTAAACCAGCTCAAATACTCAAAAAAATCGATCATACTTCTAGATTGACCAAAAAAAAATAACTCCAACTTCTAGATTGACCTAAAAAATAACTCCAAAGGTAAGTTTACTCCCTAATTCTGAGATGATAGGACGAAAATATTCTCCCCTGCACGGAAATAATAACACGGAGATAATAACGTGAATTAAGCCTATAAAAGGTTTCACCAATACCAATAATTAAGCATGTGACTCTCAAACCTTATGGCACTCCCTGCAAACAATAAATTACTTTGTATCCTTCAGTCCACCCAGCGATCGAAGTTTACGGAGTGAGAAAGATACCGTACTCTTTCTTGACCCGGAGGCCGTGAACTTCACTATTGAAACTCTCCTACTCTTTAACCTTGCAAATAAGTTACCTGGGCATGCATAGTTCCCTGGGAAGGATGGAACAAATGCGGGTGGGAAACACAACTCTATCGAAATTAGTTTCTCGAGAATAGGAGATATACGTAAGCTTAGAAGGGTCAATAGTGGGGTGTACCTGAGAATGGAGAGGAAATAGGAACGGGCACACCTAGCGGCGCATCATGTTGTGGTTAGGGTAGGAGGTGTATCCACGAAGAAGGTCTAGAAGCAACAGGACCTCAGGCAAACAAGAGCAGCTAAAGTGGTTTAAAATAAAGTACGCAGTGGCGGGAAAATCCTACTATTCTATCTAATTTATTTGATCCGATAGCTAGTAATTTCTTAAAGCAGCTAGAGGTGGGTTATAAATCGTAATCCCTAGGCAGAGGTTAGCATGCACTTTCAAAAGCTCTGGTAAAAGGCCTAACACTGGCAATGGGGGCATTATTATAGTCAAAGTGCCGGGATGGAAAGACTTACTTACTATTAGGGAAGCATATACATATTGAAGAGCAGGAAAAACTAGATAAACATTATAGAAATCGTCAACACTGGGCCGCATCTCCGGTCGCATGCATGCATCTATCTCTCGGTTGAAAGGCCAATTCTTAGAAGCATTAGCAGGAAATTATACAACTACTACCTGGATGAGTAAGAAACTATCTGGATGAGTAAGAAACTATATGTGTAAACAACTAAGAAACTATCTGGATGAGTAAGAAAAAAGGTATACCAGAAAAAAGGTATACAACTACTACTTAGTTGAGTAAGAAACTATCTGTTTAAACAACTATGGGCCTCTACCTCTCTAGCTGCAAGGTCAACTCGATCAAATGGCTCCGTGAATGCTCGTTATGCAATGGAATTTGGAACATATTAATGTAACCTTTCCAACCAGATTAATGTAACCTTTCCATTTTTCCAAAAATATTTATACTCGAAGCTGAAAGGAAGAAGTTCATTTTTTATTATTAGTTTTATTAAATATTTAATTAAGTTCATTTTTTATTATTAGTTTTATTAAATATTTAATTAATTTTGTATAAAATATTATAAACATTTTGAATCTTGTTAAATAAAGTTCATTAAACTCATATATTTATTAAAATAAAATTCATTAATAAAAAAATATCTACTAAATTTCCTTATCATTTTTCATACAAAATAAAAACACAAACATAAATGAAAAACTATTTCCCAAACATTCATGACAATATCCTAAATATGGTTACAAATGTTGCTAAAAGAAGTCCAACAAGGTTAAATAAACAAACTTTAAACCACTCTGTTTAGGTACCGTTAGAAGATCCATTTAACATGTGGAATAATATATAGATAAAATGGATCTTATATATATATATATATATATATATATATATATATAATTAATTAATTTAATTAATTTAAATAAATTATATTTATAATCTAAATATGAAAGAATGATTTATGAAATTATTTTTAAAATTCAAATTTTAGAATTTAAATTAATTTAAATAATTTATATTTATAATTTAATATCAAATATTAATTTTCAACTTAAAAAAAATATTTAAGTATTTGAAGATTCAATAAAGTCCCACACAAAGTTAGCAAATCCAAATTAGAGTTTACACTATTAAATTATGTATTATGTTCCGTGAATCCCTTTCATATTTTTTGCTATCGTAATCTTGGTCAATCATGTTTTTTACTATAATAATCACTTGTTATTAAAGTACAAAAAAGGGGTCAATCACAATAATATAAAAAATCACATATGTTGTTGATGATGATGATGATGATTAACGTCCACTAAGACCTAATTGGTCTATCGGACCTTAAGAGGGTAAGTGATTACTTGTGATTCTTTAGAATTTTGTTTCGAGAAAGTGCTTTTAATCTTCAACCTTCTTAGTGTCACAAAAGTGACACACTTTTTCATCCCATGGCATTTTAGGAATTGACCAATGCCCAGTTTCACTATGGAGCTCGTGAGAATTTGTTCTTATCTTAGCAATGCTTATTTTTTTCTTTACACTTGGCAAAACAGA
>JZKD02S1264922.1:65532-76551 GCA_000966675.3 Picea glauca | reverse complement strand
TGATCTAAAATGCTTTTAAGAAAAAGGTCACAAATCCTACTACAAATATAATAAATTTTTCTCAAATAAGCTAACACAAATATAGATATTTTTCACACAGAGATATAATCTCATAATGTAAGCTATCTTCTTCCTTAAAATAGGTTTAGAGGTAAACTAATATTAGGTCATCACTAGGTTGGGTCCTAGGATAGTTCCACCTAAAATCACATCACTATATCCTATGACTAAAAACCCTAAAAGCACTTTACGCCAACAAATAACTTTTATTTAATTAATACTTCCACATTAAACTTTCAATTCTAAAGTCACATTAGGTTTATAACACTAGACATGAGAAAGAGGTTTCTTTTCCTAGAAAGGGAATTTATAAAAATGTCATGGTCAATGATGATTCATGTGGTAAGGGGCGACATCCACTTTATTTCTGATGTAGTCATTTTTAAATTTAATTTTCTTGTGGGTTGTCATAAAGCAGAGCGCAACTAGCATATGGATTTGGTATACAAATATTTTATATTTATTTTTATGTTTTTGCAAATCATATAAATTAATCAAAATAAATTGTGCTATCACTTTTTATAAATATGTGTATTTATCTAATTCATTTTATTATATATATATATATATATATATATATAAGAACCAAATATCAAGATAGTATAGAAAAACCTCAAAATAAGTACTCAACGTCTTGAAAAAGATAGAATTTCAGATAATAAGCCTCTTCGAGGGGGCAACCTCCTTATACATCACATAAATTTTCCCATCCAAGATGATTCCAAATGAAAATGTCTCCTTGGTATATATATGAGACTAGGAGGTACAATTACAACTAATGGACCCAAGCTGACATAAATAAAATAACATTACTAATGTAATATGCCCCAATTAAGGGGTAATGTGCCACTATTTAGGGCTTAACATGCCCTTGACCTTGAGACAAGTGTTGTCTGCAACGCTTGAGTAATTTTGGATGCTTATGTATGAAAGACTCATCTTCCCAAGTGGAATCTTCAACATGTAGTTTCCTCCACTTAATGAGATACTCTGAAATGAATCTATTCCTCAGCTAGCGAATTCTTGTGTCGATGACGACTTCAGGCTCCAATATGATTTTTCCTTCCTCGTCAAGTTCTGGCAATATAGTTTGAACTGAGATATTGTCACCTATAACCTTATTTAAGCATGAAACATGGAAAACTAGGTATACTCATGAGGATGTAGGCAACTCCAATTTGTATTCCATAGTACCAATCTTTTGCAACACCTTATAAGGGCCATAGTACTTTGGTGATAATTTATTATCCTTCTTGGCTCTCTTGAGCGACATCTGTTTGTATGGTTGTAGTCTTAAAAACACCCAATCCCCTACTTCAAAACTTCTTTCACTATGATGTTGATCTGTTTGTTGTTTCATGCCATTTTGTGTCATGGTCAGGTTGTCCTTTAAGATTTGGAGAACTTGTTGTTGATGCTCGATGTGATATTCCACTGATTGAACCTTAGATTTTTCTTTTAGAGAAGAAGTGATGGAAGGAGGGTGGTATCCATAGAGTGCCATAAATGGTGTCATTTTTATTGTAGTATGAAAGGAAGTGTTATTGTAAATGTGTTGAACCTGCACAAAATAGATCTATCTAAACAATAATACACACATTTACAGAGAGAATTGGAGAAAGAAGAATAAGGAGAGAAAGAATGAAAGAATTCCCATTAACCGTTGTGAATAATAATTTACACATGATATACTTTGTATAACTCAATGAGTGCACACGGGAGGTGAACTAATGCGCCATAGTGGTGGTCTAGAGTGATCTGGACACACACCAGTAGTTACGGGAGTGAACTGCCACCTAGTCTAGTCTCTCAGGAAGTTACGGGAGTGAACTGCCATCTAGTCTAGTCTCTTAGGGAATTACGGGAGTGAAATGCCACCTAGTTGAGTTAATTAGTCAACTAGTCTTCAGTTAACTGATTGAAAAAAGAGTAGTGAGGAGTTAACACATGGAATCAAGGCTAATGTGCTAGTTTGGTGATGATACCAAGGCAAGGTCGAATTAACATGGTGACAATCCCAATGTTGCATGGTGACAAAACCAATGCAACATCTAAACTCAACTCAACTAGTCAAACTGAAGTGTCAACTGAAAGATAATATTCTCCAGGTGGAATATTCTCCCCTAAAATATATGAGACTAGATAATGATTAATTATGACTAATAAAAAAGGAAAAACCTTAGGAAAAATAAATCCTATGTGTGTGTGAAGTAACTCTAGCACCCCCCTGAACATCACTATGGTGAAAATAAAGAATGGGTCTCGGCAACGAGGTCATGTCAGGTAACCAAATACAAAAGATACATAGAAATAAAGTGAGGAAAGAGGGAAAACCTCATGGGAAACCCCCCCCCGCCCCCCTCAAGGTACAATGTATGTAAAAAAAAGAACTACAGTTGCTAGGCAACTGTGTCCTTCACTCCAAGATGACTTCGTAGAGAATGGGACTTCTTCTCAGTGAAGGTCTTGGTGAAGATGTCTATCATATGTTCTGCTGAAGGACAAAACTGTAAGTCGATGATCCCCTCATGTACTAAGTATCAGATGTAGTGCATGTGGATATCGATGTGCTTCGTTCGTTGCCTCTGAAATGGATCTCTACAGAACTTCAGAGTTCTCTGGTTGTCACACCAGATGACGATCGACCAATGAAACTGAATGCCCAACTCAGTGAGAAAATGTTTTAGCCACATAACCTGAATGGTTACGTTAACTACCCCTCTGTACTCTGCCTCTGTTGAAGATAGATCAATGACAGCTTGCTTCTTGCTCGATCAACAGATAGGCCTGAAACCAATACTGAGTGAGTAACCAGATGTGTACTTGCAATCAATGCTATCGTCAGCCCAATCAGAATCAGTAAACCCAATCAGAATTAGTGAGTAACTAGATGTGTACTTGCAATCAATGCTAATGAATCCCAAAGGTGATGGTGCCCTATACGTATCGAAGGATACACTTTGTAGCTTTCCAATGTAGCTCATGCAACTCCTACATGAACCTGGAAACTGTGCCAACTGCATATGAGAGGTTTGGTCTGGAGTGTGTGAGATACAATAAGATCCCCACTAGTTGTCTGTATAGTGTGTTGTCAACCAATGGAGTCTCCTCACCATCCTCAAGTTTGACTCCTAATAGGAAAGGAGTCGGAGCAGACTTGCAGTCTGTCATGTGAAATATCTCAAGGAGATCTCGTGCATACTTGGCCTGAGACAGTTTGATTCATGATGCATCCTGACTGATCTCGAGTCCAAGGAAGAAGTGTAGCGGACCCATGTCCATCATCAAAAACCTGCCATGTAGAATCCTCTTGATTGCAACAATCGTTGAATTTGAGCACATGGTGATCAAAAAATCATCGACATACAGAACTAAAAGTAGAAGTGAATCAACCATCTTGAGCATGTAGACATGCAGGTCTGATTTACAACGTACAAATTTATGTGACAACAGGTAGGAGTCCATCTTGGCATACCATGCCCTCAGATCCTGCTTGAGGCCATAAAGGGAATTCTTCAGTCGATAGACCAAAGATGAGTCCTGCATAAATCCCTGAGGCTGCTCCATGTATATCTCCTCAGAGAGATCACCGTGAAGAAATGAATTCTTCACGTCCATATGATGAACTTCCCATCCCTTGGCTGTCGCAATGGCACATACCAATCCTATGGAATCCATCTTCGCTACTGGTGTGGAGGTCTCATCATAGTCAATACCATGCACCTGCTGAAAGCCTTTAGCAATAGGCCTGGATTTGTATCTGCTAATCTGTCCATCTGGTGCGCTCTTGGTCCTATAGACCCATCTGCATGTTCGAAAATACATGTATTCCAACAAAGGACGAACAACTTCAGTAACCACTCACATAACTAGATAAAATATCAACACAACAATGTTTTCACGTGGTAAAATCCCTACGGGGAAACATCCACGACCCCAACCAACGCGACCACTTGGAGAAGTTTATTAATGCAAAAGAAAAAGATTACAGAGAGATTTGACAAGAGAGTTTCTCACAATCGATCATCGACAAATGACCCTCCATGCTCTTTAAATAGAGATCATGGACCAATCAGGTGTTAAGCCACAGATCAATGGTCTTTAAGATCGAGGAGAGTATGAACCATCGGATCACTCTATGTCGAGAACATATCGTGACCATCAGATTTGCTAACTACAAATGCATACTAATGCATACTAAAGAAACACACTTTTACCTAACGACACATTAGATCAAGTAGATCCTAACTAACTCCTAAGTATATAAATATTCTAATATCCCCCCTTAAGAACAACTTGGGATATGATTGAAGGATTTACAATGTTGACACAATAGGATAAGGAAGGAGGCATTAGAGCCTATCCCCCCTTAATGACAACTTCATGAACTCCTAATATAGATCGAGGTTTGGAAAACTTTGCTTCTGTAAGAGACTTTGTGAAAATGTATACAACTTGATCTTCTGTAGGGAAAAAGAGCACTTCAATAACTTGATCATGAATGAGTTTTATTATGAAGTGCATGTGTATCTCAATGTGCTTGCTGTGCTGATGTTGAACTGGGTATTTGGCGAGCTTGATGGCACTCTGATTGTCGCACCAACGACTGGTTGGATGATGCTGCTAGAATCTAAACTCTGAAAGGATCTGTCGAAGCCACAAGGCTTCCTGACTTTCATTTACTGCTGCTCGATACTTTGCTTCTGCTAAAGAAAGTGCAATAGCATGTTGCTTCTTATAGGCCCAAGTGACATGTCCTGAACCAAGTCTCAAAACATAACTTGTAGTAGACTTCTGATCATCAGGGTCGTCGGCCCAATCTGAATCAGTGAAACCTGTTAGCACTCTGTAATTTACCCAAGGCCGTGGAAGCAGTCACAGAGGCAACATCAAAACCACTTCGAGTCTTGGATCTAGCCTTCCAAGACTCAGAGATGGATCTCTCTGTTTGATATAGATTTATTAGAAATAGGATATTAAGCTAGCTATGCAGAACATGGGATTCATTTTTAAGAATTGGGTAGGAGCAGAGAAGAGAAACCATGGGCTATGGAGTCACTGTAACAAATGATCGAAAATCCATGTCAACAAGCTAATATTTGCAGGGAAAGGTAGAAAAATCACTGGATCCTTTAACTTAAATGAAATGGGAGAGATGGAATGGGTTAAGAAATCCAATTAAACACAAAGCAACTGAGAATTATGAGTTTAATCTTGAGTGGAAAACATAAAAAACTATACCAAGCCAGAGACAGAGGGTACATTAAAACCAATTATGCTCTTAATCTTCTCGGAATAATTCAGAGGTAGACATTAATTATGATAATAGAGAAAACAAATTTACAAAGAGGGATGCACATCACTAGTAGAAATAGTCACAAGAATCCTGCAACATAGCACTGTATTAATGAATTGATGAATGTACAGAAAGCTCAATGAGCTGTTTTACAAAAACTAAATCATGGTCCCCTGACTGATCCTTGCACATTTGATTCATTAAAATATATAAAAAATACTCTCCTCAGGCTCAGGAGGTCTAATTCAACCACCTGGCCGAAAATAGCAAGTAAATCCCAAAAATATTTGAACTGAGATTTTGGCCGAATCTACTAAAAATAGGGGTACACTCAGACATTTTTTTCTCCCAATTGGTGACACCTGGGAAAAAACTGCAGGAGGTTATTGTAGATGGACATGTTCTTGACAAAAAACTCCTTTGGTTTCTCCAAATTCTCCTCCATCTCGCCGAAACAGCTCCCGCAAAATCAGGACTGCAACTTGAAAAATGAAAAACTGGAAAAATAGGGCTCGAAGATGGCTTCTATTCTCCCTTCTCATGGAACCTGTGAAAAACCTAGGAGAGGTTTTTGTTCTTAATCCCGTGTTGAACAAAAATTTCTCTCAGTTTTTGAAATTTCGTCTTCGTTTGCCCACAATTGCCTTCGGAAAAAGACTGGTCAAAACGTTGCGAAAGTGTTTTTTTTTGGCAAAGGTTGTAATTATGGACCCCCCCCTGAGGTGGTAAGTGGTTTTAGCCGGGGGGGGGTCCGCTGGATTGTGGAGTTGCCAAGTGTCTGGGGGTGGATTTAGTAAACTACTTCATTCCGGACCCCCCCCCCTCTCGTTAAAGTTCAGATGGCAAGGGGGGGTCTAGAATTTTTTATGTTCATTGATTTAAATTTATTTGGGAATGTATGCGTGAAGTTGTGGGTGGGTAGAACTTAGGATAGTGTGGTTTGTTCGTTTTTGTTTTTTCTTTTTTATTTTATTTTGTTTAATTTATTTGTTATATATTGTATTTTATTTTGTTTGTTTTTTTTTAATTTGTTTTGTTTTATTATATTTTTAATTTTTCTTTTTTTTATTATTTATTCATTAATGTTTTAATATATGTTTTGTTTTAGTGTATGTTTTTATATGTTTTCTATTTTTTTTTAATTATTTTTTATTTATATATTTTATACTTTGTTTTATATATATTTTAATATTGTTTTATTTTTAATGTTAATTAATAAAACACTAACCTAATCACTAACCAACAAAATTAATTATTAATTAATTAATTTGTAACAAGATTTAACCTAGCTTATTTGTCTAATTACTCTAACTTTATTAACCTATTTACTAATTAATAACATTATTAATTAATCTAATCATTTATTGTTCTTTTTAGCCGAAGTTTGTTTATGCAGGGATGAGCGACGGGCAAGAGGTAGTCAACGGGACAAATGGGCAAAGGGAGTGAGTGGTGCAGCAGGGTGATGAAGGATAAGACGAAATGGATGGAGGGGAAAAGGAATCAACCGAGCCAGATGTCTTCATCACAAGAGCAACGCCAAATCAACAGCCGAAGAATTGAGTTACCTATGATTATAGGTCTCCAACATAGGCTCCACATGGGGATGGCAGCTCTTTTAGGAGGTGTTAAGAATCACTAAATTCTGGACACGCAGACCAGTGCTTTATTCATTGGGTTGATCCCAAAATCTTATTCTGCAACTTGTACCACATCAAACTAAAGATTGCAAGTTGAAATTGAAAAATTGTTGAAAGGGATGCTCAGGGAGATGAGCTTATTAAAAAATGCTACCTACCCTACACTACTAATAATTTTATGTTTTTAAATGATACAATAATGTCAGTGCATCCAGTCAAGCAGCTACTCTAATAACTCTTCTCTTCCAATGTTCTCAAACAATATCAGAAATAGAACTTGCATAGGCATCATGAAATGCTTTCCATCCCGATCTTCATCACAAGGAGCTTGATAAACATGACCGATAAAAAAAATATTGGGAATGCATTGTGGCTCTGTGATGAACAATTTCTCCATATAAATAGCCACTGGATCAAGATAGACTTGACCTATTATTGGATATTCAAATTTAACCAACTCAACTTCATGATTTGATGTCGTAGTTATGCTATTTGAATCCTCATGCACTTCCTGACATGGCTGCAACTTTTCTAATGTGTTCTAAAATGATACTTCTACTGAACATACCCCTGTAGCTGACTGTCTGATCATATCCATATCATAACAATTTTTGAAAACATTAGGGGTAAATGAAAACTAACTTTGAAAACACAATCTATCCAACATATAAACTATTGGGTCATAAAAAAAATTAGATGACTGTGGAATGTGTTTTGTTGGTATTTCATGGCTTACATTGTGATCCTCAACCAAAATTTGACCAAGGTTCCCTCTCAAAATCTGAAAAGAATTAAAGCATAAAGGCAGTGAATCAAATTGGATCAGCTCATCCCCTGTGTCAGGCTTCAGGGTTTCCTCTGAGATTTGGCCTTCAAAAAGATTTGGGGGTTGTACTTATGGATCAGTTTCCGTATCATCCTTGTTCTCCTCAACTGATGCATTAGAACATTCCTCTTTCTTACTATTTGCAATACCGAGATTTTTTGCACTTTCCTCCTTCAAAATTTGAAATGAATTATAATCTAATGGTACAGAGTTACATTCCAGTGTTTCGAATTCTGTTTCGAGCTCTGGACTTCCATCTGGAATTTGAAAATCAGAGAAGCTTGGATATTGTAATCCTGGATCTGAAATAACCTCTTTCTCAACACTAACACCCTTCACTATCTCATCGAAATATTTACCTTCTTTGATATTTATCACTTGGTCAGAAATTTCCTTCAAAAATTTAAAAGAAGAGAAGCACAAGGGTAAAGTCTATCCACTTACTCCGAGATTTTTTTCACTTTAGTCATTGCTGTCATAATTTCCATGTACAGATTGATCGTCCTATTGGGATTGCAAATGATCTTCTTCCTCCCAATCATATGTGGCTGCTTTCTTTGAAAAATTCAATGCGGTATAATCATCATCGTACCAATCAAGTTTGGGTGGATCATCCATGGATGAAATTCCATTGAACATGCATATCATATAAGGAGAATCTTCCTCCATATTCTGATTTTGAACTTCATCTTCAACTGTATTGTGAATTGAATACATGAAAGAATCATTATCCAAACCATGGTACCAAGGGTGAGATGAAAAATGTTTGGGAACAATGACCTTTTCTTTCCCTGAAATCAATGGAACATGATGTCTTTGAACATCGAGTTTTTCTCTTATGCTAATCTTGTGCAACATTTCTTCCATGGTGCTGGCCAGGATGTCTAGTTTAGCTTCAGAAGATTTCAGCTGCTCCTTTTCTTTGTTCTTTACCTTTGACCTTTGGTCAACAAGTTAGCTTCCACATCAACTGCAATGTTCTTCATTTCTTCAAGAGTTGCAATGTTCCTTTCTCTTAATTGGAATTCCATCTCAGGATCGAAGGCATCTGGGAAATGAAAGTGAGTTGATCCTAGGGGTGGCCTTATATCAACATGCATTGCATGATATTATACCTTATTGAACCTTGCTGAAAACTGTTGTACTATTTCCCCTGGCTGTCTTTTCAAATGGTCATATTCTTCTAGGATGAGAAAGACATTTCTCATGATCACCCACCTATCTAAGAAAACTTGCATGCATTGATGAAAATTTCTTATGTTTGCAGCTGGAAGGATTTTAAACGAATTTTTAACTTTTCCTTGCAAAGACAAGGAAAACATCCCGATATAGACATCGTCATCTTCAACCTCATAAAGGTCAAGAAAATATTCAAACCTCTGGATGTGTTTTTCAGTAGTGATATTGGCATTCTCTCCATCAAATCTAGGCAGCTTATTGTTATAATTGGCAGGAAGGTCATGGAGGATAGGTGGAAAATCTAGGGGCTTGTATCTGTCTGGGATTTTTGCAGGTATAGGAGGTGAAGCAAGAAGTTTAAAACCATCCATAGGTTTAGCAAGAGTAGGAGATAAAGCAGGAGGCTTATGTCTCACTAGGATTTCTACAGGTGCATCTGGGATGTGCATAGGTGTATGAGTATGTACATGATCCACAATTGGGGATCTGATCTCTTGAGGCTCATCAATCAATAGGTGGTCAATATAATCTTCAACAATGTACTTTTGATCAGGTTTAGAATAGGATAGAACATAATTGTAGATAAAACCAAATATGTCTTGAATGCAATTTGGGCTTGAGTACCTGATCTTTCTAGGCTGCTTGGTCATGCTTCAGGTTCTTCATCCAATGGAGTCTTTGAGTTGGCACTGTTTGGAACTGATTGGAGTCTCCAGGTGAATGATCTCAGCCTTTCTTGTGTCTGGTCACTGTCCACCATCAGTGATCAGATCTGGAGCTTGAAGTGTACTACTGGGGAAATTCCCCAGTATGGTCGCCATTTTGTTGGCACTCTGTAATTTTCCCAAGGCTGTGGAGGCAGTCATAGACGCAACATCAAAACCACTTCGAGTCTTGGATCTAGCCTTCCAAGACTCAGAGAGGGATCTCTCTGTTTGATATAGATTTGTTTGAAATAGGATATTAGGCTAGCTATGTAGAACATGGGATTCGTTTTTAAGAATTGTGTAGGGGCAGAGAAGAGAAACCATGGGCTATGGAGTCACTGTAAAAAATGATCAAAAATCCATGTCAACGAGCTAATATTTTCAGGGCAAGGTAGACAACTCACTGGATCCTTTAACTTAAATGAAATGGGAGAGATGGAATGGATTAAGAAATCCAATTAAATACAGAGAAACTGAGAATTCTGAGTTTAATCTTCAGTGGAAAACATAAAAAACTATATTAAGCCAGAGACAGAGGGTACATTAAAACCAATTTTGTTCTTAATATTCTCGAAATAATTCGGAGGAAGACATTAATTATGATAACATAGAAAACAAATTTGCAAAGAGGGATGCACATCACCAGTAGAAATAGTCACAAGAATCCTACAGCATAGCACTGTATTAATGAATTGATGAAAGTACAGAAAGTTCAGTGAGTTGTTTTACAAAAACTAAATCATGGTCCCCTGACTGATCCTTGCACATTTTATTCATAAAAATATATAAAAAATACTCTCCTCAATCTCAGGAGGTCGAATTCAACCACCTGGCCGAAAATAGCAAGTAAACCCCAAAAATATCTGAACTGAGATTTTGGTCGAATCTGCTGAAAATAGGGGTACGCTCAGACATTTGTTTCTCCCAATCGGTGACACTTGGGAAAAAACTGAAGGATTTTATTTTATATGGTAATGTTCTGGACAAAACGCTCCTTTGGTTTCGTCAAATTCGCCTCTCGCTCGCCGAAACAGCTCCCGCAAAATCAAGACTGTAGCAGGAAAAATGAAAAACTGGCAAAATAGGGCTCAAAGATGGCTTCTATTCTCCCTGCTCATGGAACCTGTGAAAAAAATGGGAGAATTTTTTGTTCTTCATCCCGTGCTGAATAAAAACCTCTCTCAGTTTTTGAAATTTCGTCTTCGTTTGCTCGCAATCGCCTTCGAAAAAATACTGGTCAAAATGTTGCGAAAGTGGTTTTTTTGGGCAAAGGTGGTAATTCCGCACCCCCCTTGAGGTGGTAAGTGGTTT
>JZKD02S1264922.1:46247-57805 GCA_000966675.3 Picea glauca | reverse complement strand
GCCATATTTTTACTTTCAACATTTATTGCCACCCTAAATGCATTCTCCAATGATTTGGGTTCCCAAAGGAAAACCTCATGTTGAATGTTATCCCTTAAAGTTCCTATGAATACATAAATAAAGTGCTCATCTAGAATATTTGTTACCTTTATATTCAATCTTTGGAAGTTCTCAATGTTCTTAATTTTTGGAATATCGGTTATCTGTTTTGCTTGAGATTTATCAATTGGATAAAGAAGGTATTGTTCCTTGTATCCTCATAGTGTGCTATCACTTATTCCGTGAAAATTGTCTAAGTGACGAGTGATTTGCGAGAACAAAGCCATCGATACCACACAAATTGATTTGGTTCGAAATATAAAGCAGAAATATGTACCTTTTGTGTATGTGGCACATTATGTAGATCAAAGAATTGATCCATCTGAGGTTTCCATGTGATTGGGTCCTTGCCATCAAACTTCCTCATATCGATCTTAGGAAATTGGTTGGTATTCAACCCAAAGTTAGAGTTTCTCCATTCTTGATTCATCTTCCTTGTGTCCTCATCATGAATTTCATGGGATACATTTTCACTTTCAGGTGTCCTCTCTATTAGGAAATTTTTCAATCCTTCCATGATCTCCCTTTTTAAACCATCCATCTTAGTAACCAGTATTTCCTCCAACTTAGATTCCGTTGAATCCATCATCCCTTGTAGTTCATCTTTTGTTACTGTCTTCTTTTGTAAATCATTTATGTCCCTACACATTTATTCACCTTCATCAAGAGTCCAAGTAGGAATTTTTGGAGGATTATTTGGTGTAGAAGTTCCCTTTTTTGGTGGCATGTTGGCCAAGTATCACTTTAAACCTTGATTTCGAGGTGGTTCTGCTAGACAATATTTATTTTATTGTATATCCAAAATTTTGGCCCTTATGGGTATGAAAAATTCTTATTTTGTAGTTCTCTGATATTTCTTCTCTGCAATGCCACAGGTCTGATCAAAATTGGATGTTCCAAGTGGAATTTATGGTAACTTCCCCACAACTTGTTGATTTTTGGCCTTTCCAGGAGATCTCACTTGTATAGAGTGCCCCACACAAAATAATTTATATAAAATTCAAAAAATTGTACTAGAGATACTACAGACTATCCAGTATCCAATACAACTACTCTAACTCAATTTGGATACTCGAGGAATAATTTATGATTGTTTTACCTGGAACACCTTCTTGAGACTAGTCAATAGGACTAGTCAAATACCCTATATTCCACATGGTGTATATACAAATGTAATATGGCCCATAAGCTAAATTTTTTATCATATATACCTTAATAATTTCTGTGAATATCCTCTGGATTTCAAAGTCTGAAACGTTACAGAAAAAATTTCATAGCAAAAATTACGCGATGGCTAAATTCAGGATGATTCCAGAACCCTATCTTACACAGAATGTATCTCTGAACTTATAAGGCCTCATGAGATTAAATTTTAACCCAATGTACCTTGATCCGTCTACTAAATATCCTTCAAGGGGTTCCTTCTAAAACCTTGAAAAAAAAAATTATAGCAAAAATTCCAAGGTGTCTCATATGTAGCAATGAAACCTCAAGACCTTCAACTCTAATACCAAATGTTAATAACCAAATATCAAGATAGCATAGAAAAACCTCAGAATAAGTACTCAACGCCTTGAAAAAGATAGAATTTCAGATAATAATCCTCTTCGAGGGGGAAACCTCCTTATACACCACATAAATTTCCCCATCCAATATGATTCCAAATGAAAATGTCTCCTTGGTATATATAGGAGACTTGGAGGTACAATTATAACTAATGGACCCAAGCTGAAATAAATAAAATAAAATTACTAATGTAATATGCCCCAATTAAGGGGTAATATGCCCCAATTAAGGGGTAATGTGCCACTATTTAGGGCTTAACACACACACGCACACACACACACACACATATATATATTAAAAAAATTTAAGAAATATTGCTTTAACATCATTTTGATATGAATTTGTTATTCACACTTATTGGGCGCAGGCCTATTTTGAGTCAATACCTATTTTTGGAGAATAAAACCCAGTTTTGGAGAAGAACAACTGGCAGGAAAAGAAACACGTGCGAGGGAAAGTTGCATGCAAAGAAGGAAATCATGCAAGGCGCCCAAGCAACAAAACCTAACCATGTTAGGATTAGGGTTTTGGTAAGATATTGTAACGACTGGTAAACTTGTAAACTAGTATAAATAAAAACCTAGAAAATTTTTAGATGTGGTGGGCTGAGAGACTGGGGGTGTGAACCAATCACGTTTGAATTAAGTTGGTGTGGATAATTTTTTCAAGAAATAGTGGGACGTTTCAGAATTCCTTTGGAGAAGACCTACTTCAACCTCCACAATTCAAGATGGAAATTATGTGAGTGAGTGACTTTGTGTGTGAGCAAGTGATAAAATGTGCCAAATTTTAATAAGTTCATGTGGTCCTTCCAAATATTTGTTACCTATATTACTAAGTGTAATTGGTACAACCTTGTGGAATTTTAAAATCCATAAAGAACTAGCATGTGGACATATGGGTCCTTACCAATCCTTTAAACTCCCTAATGTTGTTTACACTAAGAAAGCTTGAAAAAACTATCCTAGATTGCAAGCATGTGGGCATGTATGGGCATGTTACTTTGATCTTTAAACTCTCCTAGTGATGTAATCTAAGAAAGAAATTTCAAGAAACTGTCCTAAGTTTGCAACATGTGGGCATGTATGGGCCCTTAAAAATTTAAGATGATTTCAAAAAAGAAACTAAGAGGAGCCCTAGGGGGGCTTTGTCCTCTCCTAAAGATTTTGTTAAGGGAGATGAAATGTCCCCTTAACCACCTGTCTAATTCTCAAGATCATTCTATGGTGCGAGARAAGAGCATACTCAATGAWCAAAGTTGATTTCTKGTCCCAATGCAARTGTTTTTATATSTGATAGAAAATAATCTCAACTTAACTTTWACAACCTAAACAATCYATCCATGTGGWAACCAAAGAAAAAGAGGAGAAAATATGGTTCTTTTTACCCCCTAAGTGCYTATGTTTAGCTAACCTTTCATATGGGAAAGGATTCTAAGTGGAGTKCATTTACAAATTGCATSAAAGCAAGATTTTGAAGGMTAGGGGCCTTCAAATCATCACAAAAACTCTTACAATTTTGAGACTYTGGAAATGTGTGCGGGTTASAGTTCAGATAGAGGYGCATTGGGCATGTAGTGYGCATAGAAMAWAAGTCTTTTGGRYGYAYTGTGTGMAGAATTCAYAAWGAATAGAAG
The DNA here is from genome assembly GCA_000966675.3 of Picea glauca. Taxonomy (NCBI): domain Eukaryota; kingdom Viridiplantae; phylum Streptophyta; class Pinopsida; order Pinales; family Pinaceae; genus Picea; species Picea glauca. The sequence continues at coordinate 54,504 of JZKD02S1264922.1, read as the reverse complement.
CCCTTTGGGTGCACAGTGCGTTGAGTGYGCGTATGTGGGCTGAAATACCCGCACACATCTTGATACGYGTYGGGGGGGGGGGATTTTAGTGAAATTCTCKTCCTCCAGCTCCAAACTTGGCTCTTGGCAGGTAAGGCTARGCCGGTTTTGGTACCTACAAGACAAATGGGTCAAAAAKAAGTTCTCTCAAAGGMCAAATAGGGTGGAAATTGATACATATWCCCTATTATGGTYGTCAATMTGTTRTGTCYGTTTCGTCACTTGGGTGAGMAAAACAAGGGCACTTGCATGCCTAGTTGGGCCTGCTAGACAAGACAGAGGTTAGTGCACTAGTTAAACAATCCAAGMACATGAAATAAACAAGTAAACAAACTAAAAACAACTAAGAAAATAAAACTAGAATGCATAAGAAACTTTGAACCAAAAACAATCAACCAATGACCAAGATTATGCCACCAATGGATAACTATATTAATTGGAAAAACACCGTAGAGAAATGAGGACTCATGAGTCCCGTCTTCCTCCTTGGGAGGGCTCTTGAGTTCCCTAATGGAGATCTCTTCTTACAATGGTAGAAAAAAAAGCAAATGATGAAGAAATCAATGCCTATTCCCTCAAGAGGTGAATGGAATGGCATGTTGGAATGTTGTTAGAATGTTCCAAGGAGAAAATATGATTCTCAAGGGAGGATTGAGGTAGCATAACAATACCATGAAAATATTAATTTCTTAGTGCACCCATGGCCTCCACTTATAGAAGGTCTTCAAGGAAATATTCATCTGGTTCTTAGTGTGAACGAGGGTCCCTTTAGGGCACCCTTTGGTCCTTGACCAACCCCCCATTCATATTCAACTCATATATAAGGGTCAAATCAAGTTGGGAGCTGGCCCATAAGTGGTTGAGGGGCCAACAAGAACCATAAATTTTCCATTCATAGGAGTGTGTGACCTTTCTCGTACACAGTCACGCATATGGTGCATTGTGCGCTCTACGAGATTCTTTGGCCCACGCACTGTGCGCGCACTTCCTTTAGTGAGTTAGCATATATCAATTGTTTGCCCAGTTGTATATTTTTTACCTCTTAGAGATGCATTTTGGTGCTGCATGTGAAATAATAGTTGCTTGGCATTGTTGTATTTATGTAATCATTTGTGTGCAATGTTGTGGATGAAATTTCAATGATAACAACCATTTTCCTTGGGTTTATTATTATTTTTCCCACCCTTACAATTATTATTACGTCCTTTCTTCTTATTCTTGCCTAGTTGTTGGTTACCATTTGGGTCGGTCGATGATTGCATGAAATGTACATCCATTGACTGAGGGGGATTGGAAGACACAGATGAAGTTGACCCTCCTATAGACTTGTTTAGAGACAATTATTTCAAATGGCTTGTCACTGAGTCTGCAGACTTTACATTGGCAGAGCCTACAATTCCATTGGCATGAGGTCCAGACTTTTGTCTAGGGTCATAAGTTGACCTCGGTACATCTGGAAGAATGTGGTATAATATCCCAGACTGAGCGTTTATAAGATCTAACTGTTGGGTTTTGAAGATCGCTTCTTCCTCAGTGGTAACCCCGAATGTAGCAACATCCTTCGAGATAGGAGGCTGCAAATAATTAAGGAAACATTCTAAAAGAAAGGATGGGGATATTGATGCAAGAGCATCTCTCCACGTCAGCCAGCCAACCAGCCATCCATGTCAACGCATGCATTCAAAGTTGAAGAGAGGCGCAACCCTCGTCTTCCATTTTGAATTTGAATGTAATTTAATGTTTAGGTTGTTGAGCTGTGAAGTCGTGACTTTGTGCAGGCATTAGAATAGATAGGCCTTTAATGTTTGTAAGGTTGAGATCTAGATCTGATTTCTAGACTAGACAACCCATTCAATGTAATTGAATAGGGTAGGTGAGGTTGGAGGGAAGCGCTCTAAGAGCCCCCTCATGTAAAGTATCTTTGATGGTAATTTTATCTGATGAGAGTAGAGAGTCTGTGAGTAGAGAGCAGAAGAGAAGGAGACGAGACCTTGTTACAGTCCGTGCTCATAACACCTTTGTAAAGAGGCATTTTTATTAATACAAACCAGAAGCAGTTTCTCTTGCATGTATTTCTGTGTTATGTAGATGCTTCATTGTGTTCTTTATATGTTGTAGATGTATGCTAGACATTTGCAGGGAGTTGTTTTGATTTCAGGCTTGAGAGGTTCTTTGTGGTTTCATGCAAGGAGGGCATGACAGAGTACTACGGTCTCTGAATACCAATGCATAGATGCACTTCTGAACTCTACGGATTCAGACAAAGACGAGTCGGGTGGGCACAGAAGTTGAAGTCATTAATTCAGAGGAAGACCTATGAGGTTGTTGAACACCTCAGGAGGCAAGGCTGTGTAGGAGGAACACGGTTGCAGACAGAATCTCTAAGGAGTTCTGTAAAGCTCTGCCAAGTGGGCATTGAGCAGGTGCAAAGAGTGCACAGAAGAACTCAGCTGTGAGTTCAGATAGAAGACATAAAATCTGTTGTGAGTTCTGTATAATTCTGCCAGGAGGGCATTGAGATAGTGTGCAGATAGGCACAGAGAGGAAAATAAATATTTGAGTTCGGGAAACAGAAGAAGAGTTCACTGAAGGATCTGCGCAGGGTTGCTGAACACCCTGAAACACTCAACAATAGGTTGCTTGAGTGAAGGATATCCAGGAGGGCATCCAAGTTCTCCATCTGCTGGAGAAAGGAAGAAGGAATTCATTTCCTTAAATTCTGAGTATTGGAGAAGCTTAAAAGAGTAGCACTTTGTGTGCAAAGACTCTGCAGAGGCTCAGAAGTCGTGGAATCCCTTAAGGATTCGAGAGTAAACTCTCGGGAGGATAAGTGTTCTTATAGAACAGGAAGGACTCAAGTTGCAGAGTTCACAGACAAAGGAGGACAAAGTTCGAGGCCTTTGGACGTTCGAAATTCTTCCAAGTTCGAAAGAAAAGAGATAAAGCTTAGGAGGAGTCATAGATTCCGTCAGATCATCCGAGAAGATATGGACCGTTGAAGGTTTTCACGTCCAGGAGGCAGTACAGGAAGAGCACACAGGAGAAATGATCTGAGTCATCAAATTTTGAGCAAAGAACCCAACAACCGTTAGATCTGTCGAGAGGTGCACGAGGTTTAAAACCTCATGAGAAGAGTAGCAGAAGCGAAGTCCCGAAAAGGAGTTTGTATCGGGATATCGACGTTCAGGAGTTCAGGGGTCCGGAGGACGAGAGTCAGGACACTCAACATCAGAAATCGCGAGAAGGCGAAAGAATATGAGCCGTCCAATTGGAAGGACACATGTCGCGAGATCGCCTATATCGGGGATTCGTACATCAAGAGTCAGAGGAGGAAGTCTCTTGACTTCGCGAGTAGCGAAATCGCGAAGAGATCAGGACCGTCCATCGGAGGAGGATAGGTGGTAGAGATCAAGGGATCTCGCAAACTCAGAGGTTTGCAAGGTGAGAGCCCAAAGATTGGGTGCTCCAAGTCGCGAGAAGCGAGAGGCACTAGCAGTTAAGTCTAGTTGGTGGTCACGCGCGGAGGGCGCTGACATAAAGGAACCATACATGTATTGTCGTTTCGGGTATCGCAAGATTGGAGAGGAAGAGTCGGGAGTCATGACTCACGAACTCGCGAGTTGTGAAAAGAACCTTGGGTTAGGCCCTTGGTCATAGCGTTGTGGTCGCTTGGGGAGATAGGAGCTCGCGCCTAGTGCTGTTTGCACAGGGGAGCCTCCGAAAAGGACCTGTGGATCGATTTTGATTGAGATTCCAGTGGGAATCGAAAGAGCTAATCCGACTCGACTGAAGGTAAAGAACGATCCTGAGAGCGGATCTCGGCCCGAGGGAAAATAGGTCTATGTCAGATATGGAGGTCTTAATAAACCTATTCTATCTATGCCACTCTTGGATATTATCTAAGATATGAGTGGTTGTGTCCTGGCGTAAAGTTGACATAAGTTCTAGGCCAACATCGTAACGAAATGACAATTGGAAGTGGTTAAGGAAGACTAATACCATTTGACTGAAGGTCCCGTATTCCCCCCTAGGTAGCTTTATATACCATTTCATAGTGACCCTAATGAGGGTGCGTTGAAATAATCTTAATCTAATGGAATCACCATTAAGGGAATTCGAGGAGCACCATAGGTGAAAGGAAGTAACGTGATCACCAGGATCCTCGCCATTCTTACCTTCAAATTTCAGAATGTACGAAGTAAGTTTAGTGGGGACAGGGGGCCATGTAGGATCATGACACATGGGGTCGTTCATCAACTTAGACAATTATGGTAGATTAAGCATGGCCAGAAAAGGGAGACAGGGTTGCAGCATCTCACCCCAAGCTCCCTGGAAATATTGTGTTTGAGGAACTACATCCCATCCAGGGTTCTGGTAATCACCATGGCCCTATCCAGGATTGTAAGACCCTCCTCCAGGGTGATTCATAAGAGGTTGGTTGGGAATCATTCGATTAGGAATGTTCTGATGGGGGTTATAAAAATTGTCCCCAGTTGGAGTGGCTCTAGGTTGGGGGTTTCCCAAGGTGTGAAATTAACCTCCTCCGGGTGTGAATCTGGAGGATATAGGTGGATTCATCATGCCAAATGTGTTGGTAGGAATCAACATTGAGGAGGTGAGAGTATAGGATGGAACTTGAGCAGAAGCTTGTCCACCAGGTTGGTTTCTCCACCTAGAAGCAAGAGGGTTAGACCCGGGGTTAAAAGAAGGAATCCCTCCCATATTAGGTGTCGTTTGAGGGATCTGAGAACCACCAAATGAGAATGGAGTATAAGGAGGTGTTTTCCCCCCAAGTCCAATGCCAACATTAGGGCTAATAGATGGGATGGAGTTTGAAAACTGTGAATTAAAATTCAGCATACCATAGGAAAAAGGACTAGAGGCCATAGGGATGGACTGAACATTATAGCCCGGTGAGTGACCAAGAGGCTCAAATGAGTTTGAGGCAAGAGATTGAGCATTCACTATAGGACGAGCAGTAGTAATGATAGGTGCCTCTGACACTACAACCATTGTGGTTGTAGGAGTCAAAGGAGTTACATTAACTATAGTAGGTGTGGGATTCGAAGGGCTCCTAGTGTTCTGAAGACTCGGTTCAGTACTCATCCTTTTAGAATCACAAGTCTGAACAATGGAGGTGTGTGTACCACGTCTAATAACTCTACGCCTTTTAGAAGGAAAAGACTCAAAATTTGGTGGTAACTGTAACAAGCGATGGGATCGGCGGGGATGCTGGTCAGACTCCTCGATGACTTAAGACTCAAGATACAAAAAAAAAAAATCCTGGGGCCAACTAGTAATCAAAGAGCACACCAAAATTCAAACGGCCAATATGCACACAAATGCGTTAAAGTGGCTGAAAGAGGACTCCCTCCCTAAATAATCTATGTCTCTCCCAAGAGGGGCCTGCGACTCCATGCTAAATATCGGAGGTAACATAATCAGTTATAAGGGCCCTCGTGGGCTTAACAACTAGTCGGTCAAATCCCCCCAGAGAGGTAATCCTCCATAAAGGTTGTGTTATGTATGACCCTTATCTGACCCAGGGTACCTGCAGAATAATCCCTGCAAGTAACCTATGTGGCACCTAAGTCAATCAACTAAGAAACCAATGTATAATCGATGCACAAGCGAGAAGTCATAAGTCAGGTCCACCGTATGGGTAAGGTAGCAAAGCCCGAAACCTTGAAAGCACCGCCTCTCACGGAGGTAAGGGCACTAGCAAGATCCCCATATAGGAACAGATCCCCATAAATATCTATGATGCTAAGAAGGTATCGAGGGGATATCCCTTCAACCAACCTCACTTGACCTCATGATTAACTCCAGTGTAAGAGGAGCCTAAATATGTGTAAATTTTAATATTAAGAGAACCTAATACAGATCGATAACATAAAAAATTGAATAGAATATAAACAAAACCTAAGAATTCTAAACAATGTCCTTCTCCAACCTATTAGGATTTCAAGTTTTGTATCTTTACCATTTGGATTAAAAAACATATGAATAGAAACAAAAAATAAATAAAGAACTTTCTCAAAATAGTTTCAAAACCCGGTGTATTTAAAATTCACCGGGGTCTTTAAAATTCAGCGGGGTCTTCATGCTCTATGTAATCAATACTCGGACAAGCTTTCTTAGCTAAAGAGTTGAAAGATGAAACAAAAAATAAATAAAGAACTTTCTCAAAATAGTTTGGCTGGGTATAGTTGGGTTGATTGAGAATGAAATCTGAAGCAATTTTGTATGTGGCTTCTGTGAGATGTATTCCATCCCAATTTGTGTATGTTGTTTGATCTGAAGATGCTAACACCATGGTGACCCACACAAATGAATGAGGTCAAAGTTGTAAGTGACTCCACCTCCACAACAAGATTGATATATATTACTAAAACCTACTTCAACCATGTATCACATCATCACAAATGTTATCACAATAAGTTAAGTTTGGTATATACTTAAACACGTTACAATGAGAATTTGAAATTAACATACAATTTTAAATTGCTATACATACAATATGTAGCATGCTTATTTACTATTTCAAAAGAAATATTATATTAATCTCCATACACTAGAGTGACTTGTGGATATTGAGTCATTCGTTGTTTCAATGTCTCCTCCAACAATGTGTTATGGTTTTGGGAGAGTTGATTGTAAGATATGAGACATCTATTCTCATCATAATCTTCTTTGATGAGAGAGGATTGAACATTAGGAATTGAAGGTGAACAACCCAGTGGTGAGATTCCTTGAACAAAGATGTATGAGCTCAGTTTTCTATCAATACATGTTAAAATTCCATTTATATGTTTAATCATAAACTTTAAAAATTTTAAAATTCTTTAAAATCTAAAAAGAATTGTTTAAATTTGTAACTATATATATATATATTAACAATTTATAATTTATATTAAAAAGTCTTACATTGTATAATAATTTTGATGACTGTAATCCAATTGTATAAGAATTAAGTGTGTTGCACAAATATTATAATGATCAGAATATAATTTTTCATCTATATTGGTACTTTCTAGGTGGAAAAAGTGGAGGAATTGGCTTGCAAGTCCATTTTAGTGGTAGGTCCCAATTTGGAAAATCACTTGTGAAACCTTCCAAATCCATTTTGAGGTATTAAACATATTTTTTTAGGGTTACCATGTCCAAAACTTAAGCCCACACCCTCTACCAGGTTCTACACTATGAGACCTTTCCAAGAGTGGGGAAAGTTATTTGACCTACCTTGTTGACCACCATGGTATGAATGGGTGTCAAGTCAACCCCCATTACTCAAAGGTATGGGGATAGACACCTATGGAATTTCAAGAATATTATAAAAGGTCCAAACCTTATCACTAATTGAGGGTTGAGGAACTAAAAACTCTAACCCTAGAGAACTATGTTAAACACTGAGGTGACGACTATATGGCTATGTTAAATAATGACAATGAGATAACAAACATTCCTCCCAACCACCTAAACTAAACTCGATTAACTAATCTATATATATATATTTAATGGAGATGTAGTTCATTAGTATATAAAAACAACTTAGAAGAAAAACTCATAATAAACCACCAATACAATAAATATAATAATAGGACTAGAAAAAAACCCACATATTAGTGTACTCATTCCATTTCTCTAAAAATGTTTATTGTTAAGATTTGATATCAATAAATTCATCAATATTTATCATTTAAAAAAAAAATTAAAACTAAAATTAAAAAGTCCACCAATGTCAATAGTAAGTATGGTAATACTATATATAATTAAAATTCAAATTAAATCACTAAATTTCATTGAAAAATAAACAACCATATTAATGTACCCTTTCCACTTTTCCAAAAATATTTATACTTAAAGCTAAATGCAAAAATTTCAAATTTTGTTATTAGTTTTATTAAATATTTAATTAATTTTGTATAAATCGATTAAATAAAGTGTATTAAATTCATATATTTACTAAAATATAATTTATTAATAAAAATATATATATTAAATTTTCTCATCATTTTTCATACAAAATAAAAACACAAACATAAATGAAAAAACTCTTTCTCAAATATTCATGACAATATACTAAATATTGTTACAAGTGCTGCTAAAAGAAGTCCAACAACGTTAAATAGTGAAGAGGTTAACACAAATTTTAAACAAACTTTAAACCACTCTGCTTAGATACCGTTGGAGGATCCATTTACCATGTGGAATATTA
>JZKD02S1264922.1:28613-46237 GCA_000966675.3 Picea glauca | reverse complement strand
CATTTAGGGTGGCAATAAATGTTGAAAGTAAAAATATGGCTATGACTACTAGAAGGACCACTCCTAACATCTATTGAGAGAATATTGTTCCTTCTTATAAAACACCTCAACCTACAAGGTTGAGACCTCAACAATTGGAGGAAAGAAAATCAAAAGGGTATCACCAGATTATAATGAAGGAAGACGATATCTCAAAAATAGCATTTCGAACTCATGAAGGCTATTATGAATTTTTGGTCATGCCTTTTGGCCTTACAAATGCACCTTCCACATTCCAAGGGTTGATGAATTAATTTTTGTTAGTATTTTTTGATGATATACTAATCTATAGCAATTCTTGGGAGGATCATGTGCAACATGTTGACAAGGTGCTACAACTACTAAAGGAGCAACAACTATATGCCAAATCATCCAAATGTTTCTTTGGGGTGAAGGGGATAGAGTATTTAGGTCATATTGTATCTCATGAAGGTGTCAAGGTAGACCCTAAAAATATTAAGGCCATGATGGACTAGCCGATTCCCAAAATATTGAAGAATCTTAGAGGATTTTTGGGTTTGACAGGTTACTACTGCAAGTTTGTTTGAAACTATGGGAGAATACCAACACCTTTAATGACACTAACTAAGAAGGATACATTTGCATGGACTCTAGAGGCAACTAAATCTTTTGAACAACTTAAAGAGGTGATGTGAAAAGCTCCTGTCTTGACCAAACCAAACTTCACAAAAACCTTTATTGTGGAATGTGATGCCTCAGGAAATGGCATTGGTGTTGTCCTAATGCAAGAAGGAAGGCCCCTGGATTTTGAAAGTCGGCCACTCAAGGTAAAGGAATTGCACAAACCCATTTATGAGAAGGAAATTATGGCAATACTACATGCATTGAAGAAATGGCACCCTTACCTAATAGGTAGGCACTTCAAGGTCAAAACAGATCATTGTAGTCTTAAATACTTCTTGGAACAAAGACTATCCTCAGAAGAACAACAAAAATGGGTGACCAAGATATTGGGTTATGATTTTGAAATCATCTATAAAAAAGGGAAGCAAAATGTTGTGGTAGATACACTCTCAAGAAAGGATGAATATATTGAGGCCTTTCTCTGTTCTATCTCGATCATCCAACCCGATTAGATAATAAAAGCGAGGGATGAATGGAAGTATGAAAAAAGCATGTGGACTCTCATTCAAAGGTTGCAACAGGATTCCAGTGCATCAGATACATTTACATGGAAAAATGATTCATTATGGTACAAAGATCGTTTATATTTATGTAAGAACTCCCAACTCAAACAAAAGTTACTATTGGAATTGCACACCTCTTTGGTAGGAGGGCACTCGAGATTTTTGAAAACCTACCATAGGGTCAAGAATGAATTTTTTTGGGATGGACTTAAAACTGATGTTCAAAGGTTTGTAGAAGAATGTTTGGTTTTCCAACAAAATAAGGTGGAAACAATTAAGACCCCGGGTCTTTTACAACCATTAGCCATCCCAAGTCAGCGTTGGGAGGAGGTTTCCATGGATTTAATCGCAGGGTTACCGAAGTCTGAAGGAAAGAGTGTCATAATGGTGATTGTTGATAGACTGACCAAGAACGCACACTTTTCTTCACTCTCTCATCCCGTCAAAGCTAGTACATTTTCCACTGCATTTATGGAGACAATTCAAAAACTACATGGAATCCCAAAAATTATTGTAAGTGACAGAGATCGTATCTTAACAGGGCATTTTTGGACAAAATTATTTTCTTTTTTGGGTACTCAATTATCTCATAACTCATCCTATCATCCTAAATTTGATGGACAAGCAGAGATAGTGAACAAATGTCTGGAAGGCTACCTTCGTTGCTTTATCTCTGATAAACAAATACAATGGTTCAAATGGTTACCCTTAGCAGAATGGTGGTATAACTATTGGAGTTACTTCACACACACCTAGGATTTATCTTTCCTAAGGTTTTTCCTTGTTTATTAGTCATTATCCAGTCTCCTATATTTTAGGGGAGAATATTCCACTTGGAGAATATTCTCTTTCAGTTGACACTTCAGTTTGACTAGTTGAGTTGAGTTTAGATGCTGCATTGGTTTTGTCACCATGCAACATTGGGATCATCACCATGCTAATTAAACATTTCCTTGGTATCATCACTATACTGGCGCATTAGCCTTGATTCCTTGAGTTAACTCCTCACTACTCTTTGTTCAGTCAGTTAACTGTTGACTAGTTATCTTAACTAGGTGGCAGTTCACTCCCGTAACTGCCTGAGAGACTAGACTAGGTGGCATTTCACTCCCGTAACTGTTGTTGTGTGTCCAGATCACTCTATACCACCACTATGGTGCATTGGTTCTCCTCTTGTGTGTACTCATTGAGCTATACATAGTATATCATGTGTACATTATGCATTATTCACAACAGTTAATGAGAATTATTTAATTCGTTCTCTCCTTCTTCTTATTTCTCCAATTCTCTCTGCAAATGTGTGTATTATTGTTTAGCTAGATCTATTTTATGCATTTTCAACACATTTACATGGTATCAGAGCCGACAGACTGCTAAGAAAAAGATACACCAAAATTTTTTGCAGGTACAAAAGATTGAAGACAACGGAAAGATGGATTTCCAAAAAGAATTCATGCTTACACCTTACAAATGTTTTTCATTGAAGGAGAAAATAGCCATACATCTCTGAACAAGACGATTGTAAAATTTAACCTTGAATATAGATACAAAACCGACATCAGCCATAGAAAAATCCAAGTATTTAAATCGCATGGATGAGGCACTCGGAACAATTTGCGGTCTTATTTCTCCCAATCTCCTTTTTCACATATCTTCCTGTAAGACTCCCAATGAAGCCTGGACCATCTTGGAAGGGCTCTTTGGAAAATAGGATGAGGTGAGGGGACACATGCTGGAGGTGGAGCTACTCACATTGGATCCAAAAATCTTCGACAATATCCAATATTTCTTTACAAAATTCAAGGATTTATTGTCGCAACTCAAAGCTTGCAGGGTTGATAAATTGAAGGAGGAGAAACAAATAGTTCTCACCATTCTCTCCAAGATTGGTCCTGAATTCTCTGTATTCATATCCACATTCCGTTCTTTCAGATTTGCCTCTGGAGCCACCTGGAAGATGCCTTCTCTTGAGGAATTTATCAAAGCACTGACACAAGAGAAAACCAAGCTCATCAACATGGGCACAATCAAAGACCCAAAGGAGAATGCACTCACTGTGCATGATGACATCCACAAATATCACAAATCTAAAGATAAATATAAATGGAAAGCTCATGCACATCTGAAGAAGGAAGGGTACACAAAACCCTTCACCGATGCCTCTGGATACAAAGGGGAAAAGGGGAGAAATGCACGTAATGTCACAAAGGAGTCCATTCGAAATCCACATGCATGAAAAAAAAAATAGATCTGATGTCTCAAATACTTCTTCAAAACAACCTTGGATATTGCATCCCCGAGGGTGCCAAGAAGAAGAAGCTAGAAGATCCAAATTCCAAGAAAGGAAATTCTAGCCATGCCTTGATTGTCATCAACGCCTCTCCCAATGTTTGGATTGTTGATTCAGGAACATCACATCACATGGCTGCCTCAAAAGAAGTATATTCTTCTTTGGATGCATGCAAAGGTCCTCCCATTCTGATGGAGGACAACTCTTATGTCGAAGTCACCGACAAAGGAAGGATTGAACTCACCAATGGAAGCTTCAAGAATGTGTTGTACGTTCCCAAACTTTCTGTCAACATTCTCTTCATGTATCAAATGACAAATTCTGACACCAGAAAGAAATTCATATTCACACCAAATTATGTGGACATAAATGACATGCAAACCAACTCCAGGGTTGCTACCAGTGATGTAAATCATCAGTCTAGATTGCATACTTTATCTGAATTCATTGAACTTGATTTTGCTTTACTACTTACTCATGTTGATGAAAGTAGTAGGATATGGCACGAAAGGATTGGAAATTTGAATTTCAGATACATGCAACAGCTTAGCAAGCATATATTGGTTGATGGTCTACCAGACATCCATTTCTCCAAGGGAGTGTGTGAGGGATGTGTTCTCGGAAAACACCCTCAAGAGAAATTCGACAAAGGAAAGTCTGAGAGAGCTTCAGCACCATTAGATCTGATCCACAGTGACCTTACGGGTACTTTTTTGCATCCATCCATCAACAAAGTGAGGTTTTTTCTCATTTTTGTTGATAGTTTCTCACTTTTTACATGGATCTACTTTCTCAAGAAAAAATCCGAGGTCTTTCAACACCTCAAAGATTTCAAATCCCTGGTTGAGACATAGTTCGGAAAGAAGATAAAATTCCTCTGAACTGATAATGGGGGAGAGTATGTAAATCATGAGATCCATAATCTTTTCCATGAGGCAGGGATTCAGTTGCAACATACAGTTCCCTATACTCCACAGCAAAACAAATTTGTTGAGCGGAAAAACAGATCTCTAAAGGAGATGGCATCTTGCATGCTGCATGCAAAGTCACTACCACATAGACTATGGGTCGAAGAACTTAATTGTGCAACATACATACAAAACAGATCTCCCCATAGATCTGTCAAGGATAAGACCCCCTACGAGGCTTGGAGCGGTCTCAAACCGGAAGTGACCCACTTTCGCATTTTTGGTTCACATGCATGGGCCAGGATTCCCTCTGAAAAGAGGAAGTAACTTGATCCACAGAGAACTAAGTGCAATTTTTTTGGCTACCCCGATGGTGTGAAGGGATATAGGCTTATCGATCTTTCCTTGGACCAACTCATCATTGAGTATAGTGTCCAATTCGAGGAAAGTGTCTCGCATGTACCTCAATAGTCGCATGAAGACACCTTCACTCTTCCACCTATCTGAGATGATGAGAATGCACATGCCGACTCTTATTTAGAAGAGATTTATGATTCAGAGGACTCAGATGATTCATATTCTGATTCAGTACAGTCAGATGCAGAGTCAGAGAATCTAGATGTAGTTGCAGAGCCAGAGCAGAGGCCCAAGTGGGCACAGACTACTCTTCAGGATGTAGGGGATCTCGTTGGTGATCCAACCGATACTAGGAGGACTCAATATGATTTAGAGGAGCCTCTTGTTGCACTCACTGCCACAAAACCATTGCCCTCCAAACATATTTTCTTAGTTCAGTCTTCAGATCCACAGTCTTATGGTGAGGTTGTTGGAAATCCCTTTTGGGAATCCGGGATGCAGGAGGAGTACAACTCCCTCCTCGAGAACCAGACTTGGGATCTAGTTCCCCTTCCTTCTAGGAGGAAACTTGTCATATGCAGTGTTAGGATATTTAGACACTTAGGAGTTAGTTAATATCTACTTGGTCTAATGTGTCGCTAGGTAAAAGTGTGTTTCTTAGTGTGTTTCTTTAGTATGCATTATTATGCATTTGTAGTTAGGAAATCTGTCGGTCACAATATGTTCCCGACATAGAGTGATCCGACGGTTCATACTCTCCTCGATCTTAACAACCATTGATCCATGGATTAACACTCGATTGGTCCATGATTTCTATTTAAAGAGCATGGAGGGTCATTTTCCGATGATCAATTGTGAGAAAATCTCTTATAAAATCTCTCTATAATCTTTTTCTTTTGCATTAATAAATTGTTCCAAGTGGTTGCATTGGCTGGGGCCGTGGATGTTTCCCCGTAGGGGTTTTACCATGTGAAAAAATCGGTGTGTTGATATTTGATCTGGTTTTTTGAGTGGTTACTGAAGGTGTTCATCCTCTGTTGGAATACCTATGTTGTCGAACATGGTATCAGAGTCTGTTTGAAGACCCGCTCCTGTTGTAGATCAGATCGTGAATCCAAGTCGCATCATCTCCATTTTTTGACATTTTCGTACATCTCTGGGCTGAGAGGATTGTTCCATTGAATCTAGAGCACTCATTTCATTCAAGAACACTTTTCTTTTCACTCAAAAAGGTTTCTGTTTTCCCAAGATACGACCATTACAGTCAGATCTGGAGGTATAAAGCTTGAATACGCATTTTAATTTTTTTTTGCAGAGTAGTATTTTGGTTTTATTTCGGTTTTGTATTATTTATTTCCGGGTTGCTACTCTTTTAGATATGCATATTCTCTTTGCCCCGCACCCTGTGTGATGTCAGAAAATCAGAAACAGATAGGAAAAGGTGCATCTTTCGTGTAAGCTAACTGAGATCTAAAATATCCTAAGCATGTTCTTGCAATTGGAATTGCTGATGATATTACCAGTTTGTACAAGTTTGACAACTTTGGGTCATCATCTTTTTCATCAGTTTTTGTTGCTCATAGCGATGACTTGAGAAAACTTTGGCATGAGCGGTTTGGTCATCTAAACTATCGCTCATTGCAACAACTATGTAATCAACAGATGGTGACTGGTCTTCCTCTTGTTTCATGTAGAGATGGTGTTTGTGCCGGTTGTGTTCTTGGAAAACATCATCGAGACAGTTTTGACAAATGTTTCTCTTGGCACACTTCAGGCCCTTTGCAACTTGTTCACAGTGATTTGTATGGTCCATTTTCTTCTCCTTTTTTTTCTGGGTGCAACTATTTCTTAACTTTCATTGATTATTTTTCCAGACATACTTCGGTTTACTTCTTAAAAATTAAGAGCGAAGTTTTTGACACATTTTTGGCCTACAAGGCCCTTGTAGAAAAGCAATCTGGACATCAAATTCGAAAGTTAAGAACAAATAATGGAGGCAAATATCTGAACAATAATTTTACAAGTTACTTCACTACACAGGGCATCCAAATGCAACACATTGTTCCATATACATCACAACAAAATGGTGTTGTTGAGAGAAAGAACCGCACATTAAAAGAAATGGCTAATTGTATGATCCAATCTAAGGGATTAAGTCTAAAGTATTGGGCGGAAGCAATCAACTGTGAAAATTACATAATCAATCACACTCCCACAAAGGCTCTTAAAAATCTGACACCGGAAGAAGCTTAGACTAAAATTAAACCAGATGTAAGTCACTTCCATGTATTTGGCAGTATAGCATGGGCTCACATTCCTGATGAGAAAAGGAAAGCATTGCAGCCTAAAAGTGAGAAGTGTATATTTGTTGGTTATTCTAAAGATGTCAAAGGTTATAGACTTCGTCAACCACATTGTAATGAAATTATTATTAGAAGAGATGTTAAATTTGATGAAAATCTCTTGGCCCGCGAGCCTAATTCGATGATTGTGCCTTCTTTGGCATGCGATCCATCTTCGTCGTTTGTGCCTTCTTCTGTTCCTATTATGGTTTCTTCTTCAGATGATGACAGTGAGGATGAAAATCCACCTCTGCCTTCTCACCTTCCTCCAGCTGAGTCCTTTGAATCTGAACCAGCACCAGTTCCACCACTTCCTAGATGGGTCTGTTCAACACAAGAAACAATTGGTGGTCTTGTCGGTGATCTTTCATATCAGCGTTGAACACGTTCACAGTTCCAGCGAGCCTCTTCTCTTTTGGCTCAAGTTTCAGAGACTCATGATCCAAAGACATTTGTATAAGATTCAAGTCATCCAGATTGGGATACAACAATGAATGAAGAGTATTGTTCTTTAATGGAAAACAATATTTGGGATCTTGTACCGCTTCCAAAAGGAATAAAACTTTTCATATGTAAATGGGTCTACAGAACTAAGTATGCATCAGATGGAAGTGTTGAAATACACAAGGCTCGATTAGTTGCCAAAGGATTTTCCCAAGTTGAAGGAATTGACTATAATGAAACCTTTGCCCCTATAGCCAAAATGAATTCCATCCACCTTGATCTTTCCCTTGCTACCTCACGTAAATGGGAGATCCATCAAATGGATGTTAAATTCGCCTTCTTGCATGGAGATTTGAAAGAAGAAATCTACATGGAACAACCTCCTAGCTATGTCCAGAATGACTCTTGCCTTGTTTTTCGCGTTAAGAAATCTATTTATGGTCTTAAGCAAGCTCCCCGAGCTTGGTATGCCAAAATGGATAGCTTTCTTATTGACACCGGATTCTCTAGATGCCATTCTGATCCTAATGTCTATACCAAGAAAGTAGGAATCCATCTCATAATCTTTGTACTTTATGTTGATGACCTTATCCTTATTGGTAGTGACTCAAAATTTTTAAACCATGTGAAACCTAGCCTTAAGAAGAAATTTGAAATTACAAACTTAGGTTTTTTGCACTATTTCCTTGGCCTCCAAGTTTTGCAAACCAATGAAGGATTTTTTCTTTCCCAGTCTAAGTATGCTTGTGACCTTGTTCATCGCTTTCACATGGATGATTGTAAACCAACCCCTTCTCCCTTCCATTCTGGAGTCAAGCTTGCTGCCACATGTACTTCTCCTGAAGTTTATGCCACCCTGTACCGTCAGTTAGTTGGTAGCCTCTTATACTTGACTCATACCCATCTTGATCTTTCCTTTGGTGTTGGTCTTGTTGCCCGGTATATGCAAACACCCCATGAAATCCATTGGAAATCAACTAAAATGATGCTTCACTATGTCTGTGGTATAGTTCAATTCAGGATACATTACAGTTCAAGGGGGACTCCTTTATTGGTTGGTTTTGTTGGAGACCTATAATCATAGGTAACTCGATTCTTCAGTTGTTGATTTCGCATTGCTCCCATGATGAAGACATCTGGCTCGGTTGATTCCTTTTCCCCTCCATCCATTTTGCCTGATCCTTCATCACCCTGCTGCACCACTCACTCCCTTTGCCCATTTGTCTTGTTGAATACCTCTTGCCCGCCGCTCATCCATGCATAAACAAACTTAGGCTAAAAAGAACAATAAACGATTAGATTAATTAATAATATTAGTAATTAGTAAATAGGTTAATAAAGTTAGTGTAATTAGACAAATAAGCTAGGATAAATATTGTTAAAAATTAATTAATTAATTAATTAATAATTAATTTTGTTGGTTAGTGATTAGGTTAGTGTTTTATTAATTAACATTAAAAATAAAACAATATTAAAATATATAAAACAAAGTATAAAATATATAAATAAAAAATAATTAAAACAAAAATTATAAAACATATAAAAACATACACTAAAACAAAACATATATTAAAACATTAATGAATAAATAATAAAAAACAAAAATAAAAAATATAATAAAACAAAACAAATTAAAAAAATANATATAAAAACATACACTAAAACAAAACATATATTAAAACATTAATGAATAAATAATAAAAAAACAAAAATAAAAAATATAATAAAACAAAACAAATTAAAAAAAAAACAAACAAAATAAAATACAGCATATAACAAATAAATTAAACAAAATAAAACCAAAAAGAAAAAACAAAAACAAACAAACCACACTATCCTAAGTTCTACCCACCTGCAACTTCACGCATACATTCCCAAATAAATTTAAATCAATAGACATAAAAAATTTCGGACCCCCCCTTGCCATCCAAACTTTAATGAGGAGGGGGGTTTGGAATGAAGTAGTTTACTAAAACCACCCCCGGACACTTGGAAACTCCACAAACCAGCCGCCCCCACCCCTAAAACCACTTACCACCTCAAGGGGGGTGCGGAATTACCACCTTTGCCCAAAAAAACCACTTTCGCAACATTTTGACCAGTCTTTTTCCGAAGGCGATTGCGGGAAAAAGAAGATGAAATTTCAAAAACTGAGAGAGGTTTTTGTTCAAAACGAGATGAAGAACAAAAACCTCTCCCAGTTTTTTCACAGGTGCCATGAGCAGGGAGAATAGAATTCATATTTGAGCCTTATTTTGCTAGTTTTTCATTTTTCCTGTTACAGTTCTGATTTTGCAGAAGCTGTTTCGGCGAGCTGGAGGCGAATTTGGAAAAACAAAAGGAGGTTTTTGTCCAGAACATGCCCATATAAAATAAAATCCTTCATTTTTTTCCCAGGTGTCACTGATTGGGAGAAACAAATGTCTGAGCGTACCCCTATTTTCAGCAAATTCGGCCAAAATCTCAGTTCATATATTTTTGGGATTTACTTGCTATTTTCGACCAAGTGGTTGAATTCGACCTCCTGAGTCTAAGGAGAGTATTTTTTATATATTTTTATGAATAAAATGTGCAAGGATCAGTCAGGGGACCATGATTTAGTTTTTGTAAAACAACTCACTGAGCTTTCTGTACTTTCATCAATTCATTAATGCAGTGCTATGATGCAGGATTCTTGTGACTATTTCTACAGGTGATGTGCATCCCTCTTTGTAAATTTGTTTTCTCTGTTATCATAATTAATGTCTGCCTCTAAATTATTTCGAGAAGATTAAGAACAGAATTGGTTTTAATGTACCCTCTGTCTCTGGCTTGGTATAGTTTTTTATGTTTTCCACTGAAGATTAAACTTAGAATTCTCAGTTGCTCTGTGTTTAATTGGATTTCTTAACCCATTCCATCTCTCCCATTTCATTTAAGTTGAAGGATCCAATGATTTGTCTACCTTGCCCTGCAAATTTTAGCCCGTTGACATGGATTTTCGATCATTTGTTACAGTGACTCCATAGCCCATGGTTTCTCTTCTCTTCTACTACCCAATTCTTAAAAATGAATCCCATGTTCTACATAGCTAGCCTAATATCCTATTTCAAACAAATCTATATCAAACAGAGAGATCCCTCTCTGAGTCTTGGAAGGCTAGATCAAAGACTCGAAGTGGTTTTGATGTTGCATCTGTGACTGCCTCTATAGCCTTGGGCAAACTACAAAGTGCCAACAGAATGGAAACCATACTGGGGAATTTCCCCAGTAGTACACTTCAAGCTCCAGATCTGATCACCAATGGTGTACAGTGACCAGACACAAGAAAGGCTGAGATCATTCACCTGGCGACTCTAATCAGTTCCAAACAGTGCCAACTCAAAGACTCCACTGGATGAAGAACCTGAAGCATGACCAAGCAGCCTAGAAATATCAGGTACTCAAGCCCAAATTGCATTCAAGACATATTTGGTTTTATCTGCAATTATGTTCTATCATATTCTAAACCTGATCAAAAGTACATTGTTGAAGATTATATTGACCACCTACTGATTGATAAGCCTCAAGAGATCAGATCCCCAATTGTGGATCATGTACATACTCATACACCTGTGCACATCCCAGATGCACCTGTAGAAATCCTAGTGAGACATAAGCCTCCTCCTTTATCTCCTACTCTTGCTAAACCTCCGGATGGTTGTAAACCTCTTGCTTCACCTCCTGTACCTGCAAAAATCCCATACAGATACAAGCCCCTAGATTTTCCACCTATCCTCCATGACCTCCCTGCCAATTATAACAATAAGTTGCCTAGATTTGATGGAGAGAATGTCAATATCACTGCTGAAAAACACATCTAGATGTTTGAAGATTTCCTTGACCTTTATGAGGTTGAATATGACGATGTCTATATTATGATGTTTGCCTTGTCTTTGCAAGAAAAAGTTAAAAATTGGTTTAAAAACCTTCCAGCTGCAAGCATCAGAAATTTTCAGCAGTTCATGCAAGTTATCTTAGATAGGTGGGTGATCATGAGAAATGTCTTTCTCATCCTAGAAGAATATGACCATTTGAAAAGACATCCAGGGGAAATAGTACACCAGTTTTCAGCAAGGTTCAATAAGGTATAATATCATGCAATGCCTGTTGATATAAGGCCACCCCCAGGATCAACTCACTTTCATTTCCCAGATGCCTTCGATCCTGAGATGGCATTCCAATTAAGAGAAAGGAACACTACAACTTTCGAAGAAATGCAGAACATTGCAGTTGATGTGGAAGCTAACTTGTTGACCAAAGGTCAAAGGTAAAGAACAAAGAAAAGGAGCAACTAAAATCTTCCAAAGCTAAACTGGACATCCTGGCCAGCACCATGGAAGAAATGTTGCACAGGATTAGCATAAGAGAAAAACTCGATGTTCAAAGGCATCATGTTCCATTGATTTTAGAGAAAGAAAAGGTCATTGTTCCCAAACATTTTGCATCTCTCCCTTGGTACCATGGTTTGGATAATGATTCTTTCATGTATTCAATTCACAATACAGTTGAAGATGAAGTTCAAAATCAGAAGATGGAGGAAGATTCTCCTGATATGATATTCATGTTCAATGGCATTTCATCCATGGATGATCCACCCAAGCTTGATTGGTACGATGATGATTATACTGCATTGGATTTTTCAAAGAAAGCAGCCAGATATGATTGGGAGGAAGAAGATCATTTGCAATCCTAGCAGGACAATCAATCTATACATGGAAATTATGACAGCAATGACCAAAGTGAAAAAAATCTCGGAGTAAGTGGACAGACTTTACCTTTGTGCTTCTCTTCTTTTAAATTTTTGAAGGAAATTTCTGAACAAGTGATAAATATCAAAGAAGGTAAATATTTCGATGAGATAGTGAAGGGTGTTAGTGTTGAGAAAGAGGTTATTTCAGATCCAGGATTACAATATCCAAGCTTCTCTGATTTTCAAAGTCCATATGGAAGTCCAGAGCTCGAAACAGAATTCGAAACACTAGAATGTAACTCTGTACCATTAGATTATAATTCATTTCAAATTTTGAAGGAGGAAAGTGCAGAAAATCTCGGTATTGCAAACAGTAAGAAAGAGGAATGTTCTAATGCATCAGTTGAGGAGAACAAGGATGATATGAAAGTTGATCCAGAAGTACAGCCCCCGAATTTTTTTGAAGGCCAAATCTCATATGAAACCCTGAAGCCTAAGACAGGGGATGAGATGATCCATTTTGATTCACTGCCTTTATGCTTTAATTCTTTTCAGATTTTGAGAGGGAACCTTCGTCAGTTTTTGGTTGGGGATCACAGTGTAAGCCATGAAATGCCAGCAAAACACATTCCATAGTCATCTAATTTTTTTTATGACCCAATAGCTGATATGATGGATAGATTGTGTTTTCAAAGTTAGTTTTCATTTACCCCTAATGTTTTAAAAAATTGTTATGATATGGATATGATCAGACAGTCAGCTACAAGGGTATGTTCAGTAGAATTATCATTTCAGAACACATCAGAAAAGTTGCAGCCATGTCAGGAAGTGCATGAGGATGAAAATAGCATAACTACGACATCAAATCATGAAGTTGAGTTGGTTAAATTTGAATATCTAGTAATAGGTCAAGTCTATCTTGATCCAGTGGCTATTTATATGGAGAAATTGTTCATCACAGAGCCACAATGCATTCCCAATATTTTTGTTATCGGTCATGTTTATCAAGCTCCTTGTGGTGAAGATTAGGATGGAAAGCATTTCATTATGTCTATGCAAGTTCTATTTCTGATATTGTTTGAGAACATTGGAAGAGCAGAGTTATTAGAGCAACTGCCTGACTGGCTACACTGGCATTATTGTATCATTTAAAACCACAAAATTATTAGTAGTGTAGGGTAGGTAGCATTTTTTAATAAGCTCAGATCCCTGACCATCCCTTTCAACAATTTCTCAATTTCAACTTTCAATCTTCAGTTTGATGTGGTACAAGTTGTAGAATAAGATTTTGGGATCATCCCAATGAATAAAGCACCGGTCTACATGTTCAGAATTCAGTGGTTCTTGACACCTCCTGAAAGAGCTGCCATCCCCAGGTGGAGCCTATGTTGGAGACCTATAATCTTAGGTAACTCGATTCTTCGACTGTTGATTTGGCGTTGCTCTCGTGATGAAGACATCTGGCTTGGTTGATTCCTTTCCCCCTCCATCCATTTCATCTGATCCTTCGTCACCCTGCTGCACCACTCACTCCCTTTGCCCATTTGTCCCGTTGACTACCTCTCGCCTGCCGCTCATCCCCGCATAAACAAACTTAGGCTAAAAAGAACAATAAACAATTAGATTAATTAATAATGTTATTAATTAGTAAATAGGTTAATAAAGTTAGAGTAATTAGACAAATAAGCTAGGTTAAATCTTGTTACAAATTAATTAATTAATTAATAATTAATTTTGTTGGTTAGTGATCAGGTTAGTGTTTTATTAATTAACATTAAAAATAAAACAATATTAAAATATATAAAACAAAGTATAAAAAATATAAATAAAAAATAATTAAAAAAAAATAGAAAACATATAAAAACATACACTAAAACAAAACATATATTAAAACATTAATGAATAAATAATAAAAATTAAAAATATAATAAAATGAAACAAATTAAAAAAATAAAAAATAAAATAAAATACAATGTATAACAAATAAATTAAACAAAATAAAACCAAAAAACAAAAACAAAAATGAACAAACCACACTATCCTAAGTTCTACCCACCCGCAACTTCACGCATACATTCCCAAATAAACTTAAATCAATGAACATAAAAAATTCCAGACCCCCCCTTGCCATCCAAACTTTAACGAGAGGGGGGGGGGGCCTGGAATGAAGTAGTTTACTAAAGCCACCCCCGAACACTTGGAAACTCCACAATCCAGCGGAACGCACCCCCCCCCCTTCCTAAAACCACTTACCAACTCAAGGGGGGTCCGGAATTACCACCTTTGCCCAAAAAAACCACTTTCGCAATGTTTTGACCAGTCTTTTTCCGAAGGCAATTGCTGGCAAATGAAGACGAAATTTCAAAAATCGAGAGACATTTTTGTTCAACACGGGATTAAGAACAAAAACCTCTCCCAGTTTTTGCATAGGTTCCATGAGAAGGGAGAATAGAAGCCATCTTCGAACCCTATTTTGCCAGTTTTTCATTTTTCATGTTGCAGTCCTGATTTTGCGGGAGCTGTTTCGGCGAGATGGAGGAGAATTTGGAGAAAAAAAAGGAGTTTTTTGTCCAGAACATGCCCATCTACAATAGCCTCCTCCAGTTTTTTCCTAGGTGTCACTGATTGGGAGAAAAAAATTTCTGAGCGTACCCCTATTTTCAGCAGATTCGGCCAAAATCTCAGTTCAGATATTTTGGGGATTTACTTGCTATTTTCAGCTAGGTGGTTGAATTAGACCTCCTGAGCCTGAGGAGATTATTTTTTGTATAATTTAATGAATCAAATGTGCAAGGATCAGTCAAGGGACCATGATTTAGTTTTTGTAAAACAACTCATTGAGCTTTCTGTACTTTCATCAATTCATTAATACAGTGCTATGCTGCAGGATTCTTGTGACTATTTCTACTGGTGATGTGCATCCCTCTTTGTAAAAAAAAATTCTTTGTTATCATAATTAATGTTTGCCTCTGAATTATTCCTAGAAGATTAAGAACATATTGGTTTTAATGTACCCTCTGTCTCTGGCTTGGTATAGTTTTTTATGTTTTCCACTGAAGATTAAACTCAGAATTCTCAGTTGCTCTATGTTTAAATGGATTTCTTAACCTGTTCCATCTCTCCCATTTCATTTAAGTTAAAGGATCCAGTGAGTTATCTACCTTGCCCTGCAAATATTAGCTTGTTGACATGGATTTTCGATCATTTGTTACAGTGACTCCATATCCCATGGTTTCTCTTCTCTGCTCCTACCCAATTCTTAAAAATGAATCCCATGTTTTGCATAGCTAGTCTAATATCCTATTTCAAACAGAGAGATCCCTATCTGAGTCTTGGAAGGCTAGATCCAAGACTCGAATTCGTTTTGATGTTGCCTCTGTGACTACCTCCACAACCTTGGGAAAATTACAGAGTGCTAACAAGTTTCACTGATTCAGATTGGGCCGACGACCCTGATGATCAGAAGTCTACTACAGGTTATGTTTTGAGACTTGGTTCAGGACCTATCACTTGGGCCTGTAAGAAACAACATGTTATTTCACTTTCTTCAGTAGAAGCAAAGTATCGAGTAGCGGTAAATGCAAGTCAGGAAGCCTTGTGGCTTCAACAGATCCTTTCAGAGTTTGGATTCGAGCAACATCATCCGACCAGTCCTTGGTGTGACAATCAGAGTGCCATCAAGCTCGCCAAATACCCAGTTCAACATCAACGCAACAAGCACATCGAGCTACACATGCACTTCATAAAAAAACTCATTCATGATCAAGTTATTGAAGTGCTCTTTTTCCCTACAGAAGATCAAGTTGTATACATTTTCACAAAGTCTCTTACAGAAGCGAAGTTTTCCAAACCTCGATCTATGTTAGGAGTTCATGAAGTTGTCATTAAGGGGGGATAGGCTCTAATGCCTCCTTCCTTCTCCTATTGTGTCAACATTGTAAATCCTTCAATCCTATCCCAAGTTGTTNTGGCTTAACACCCGATTGGTCCATGATCTCTATTTAAAGAGCATGGAGGGTCATTTGTCGATGATCGATTGTGAGAAACTCTCTTGTAAAATCTCTCTGTAATCTTTTTCTTTTGTATTAATAAACTGCTCCAAGTGGTCGTGTTGGTTGGGGTCGTGGATGTTTCCCCGTAGGGATTTTACCACGTGAAAACATCGTTGTGTTGATATTTGATCTGGTTATGTGAGTGGTTACTGAAGGTGTTCATCCTCTATTGGAATACCTGTATTTTCGAACATGCAGATGGGTCTACAGGACCAAGAGCGCAGCAGATGGACAGATTAGCAGATACAAATCCAGGCTTGTTGCCAAAGGCTTTCAGCAGGTGCATGGTATTGACTATGATGAGACCTTTGCTCCAGTAGCGAAGATGGATTCCATACGATTGGTATGTGCCATTGCGACAGCCAAGGGATGGGAAGTCCATCATATGGACGTGAAGAATTCATTTCTTCACGATGATCTCTCTGAGGAGATATACATGGAGCAGCCCTAGGGATTTATGCAGGACTCATCTTTGGTCTATCGACTGAAGAAGTCCCTTTATGGCCTCAAGCAGGCTCTAAGGGCATGGTATGCCAAGATGGACTCCTACCTGTTGTCACATAACTTTGTACATTGTAAATCAAACCTGAATGTCTACATGCTCAGGACGGTTGATTCACTTCTACTTTTAGTTATGTATGTCGATGATTTGTTGATCACCAAGTGCTCAAATTCAGTGATTGCTGCAATCAAGAGGATTCTACATGGCAGGTTTTTGATGATGGACATGGTTCTGCTACACTTCTTCCTTGGACTTGAGATCAGTCAGGATGCATCAGGCATCAAACTATCTCAAGCCAAGTATGCACAAGATCTCCTTGAGAGATTTCACACAACAGACTGCAAGTCTACTCTGACTCCTTTCCTATTAGGAGTCAAACTTGAGGATGGCGAGCAGACTCCATTGGTTGACATCACACTATACAGATAGCTAGTGGGGATCTTATTGTATCTCACACACTCCAAACTAGACCTCTCATATGCAATTGGCACAGTTTCCAGGTTCATGCAGGAGCCGCATGAGCTACATTGGAAAGATACAAAGTGTATCCTTCGATATGTACAGGGCACCATCACCTTTGGGATTCATTATGCAGTAGACTCTACATTAGATCTCATCGGGTTTACTGATTCTGATTGGGCTGGAAATAACATTGATTGCAAGTACACATCTAGTTACTCACTCAGTCTTAGTTTCGGGCCTATCTGTTGATCGAGCAAGAACCAAGCTATCATTGCTCTATCTTCAGCAAAGGCAGAGTACAGAGGGGTATTTAACATAACCATTCAGGCTATGTGGCTACAACATTTTCTCACTAAGTTGGGCATTCAG
>JZKD02S1264922.1:0-19142 GCA_000966675.3 Picea glauca | reverse complement strand
TTGGCATATAGTTGTTGCTCCTTTAGTAGTTGTAGCACCTTGTCAACATGTTGCACATGATCCTCCCAAGACTTGCTATAGATTAGTATATCATCAAAAAATACTAACAAAAATTAATTCATCAACCCTTGGAATGTGGAAGGTGCATTTGTAAGGCCTTCATGAGTTTGTAATGCTATTTTTGAGATATCTTCTTCCTTCATTATAATCCGATGATACCCTTTTGATTTTCTTTCCTCCAATTTTTGAGGTGTCAACCTTGTAGGTTGAGGTGTTTTATAAGAAGGAACATTATTCTCTCGATAGATGTTAGGAGTGGTCCTTATAGTAGTCATAGCCATATTTTTACTTTCAACATTTATTGCCACCCTAAATGCATTCTCCAATGATTTGGGTTCCCAAAGGTGAACCTCATGTTGAATATTATCCCTTAAAGTTCCTATGAATACATCAATAAAGTGCTCATCTGGAATATCTGTTACTTTTATATTCAATCTTTGGAAGTTCTCAATGTTCTTAAGTTCTGGAATATATGTTATCCGTTTTGCTTGAGATTTATCAATTGGATAAAGAAGGTATTGTTCCTTGTATCCTCATAGTGTGCTATCACTTCTTCCGTGAAAATTGTCCAAGTGACAAGTGATTTGCGAGAACAAAGCCATAGATACCACACAAATTGATTTGGTTCGAAATATAAAGAAGAAATTTGTACCTTTTGTGTATGTGGCACATTATGTAGATCAAAGAATTGCTCCATCTGAAGTTTCCATGTGATTGGGTCCTTGCCATCAAACTTCCTCATATCTATCTTAGGAAATTGGTTGGTATTCAACCCAAAGTTAGAGTTTCTCCATTCTTGATTCATCTTCCTTGTGTCCTCATCATGAATTTCATGGGATACATTTTCACTTTTAGGTGTCCTCTCTATTAGGAAATTTTTCAATCCTTCCATGATCTCCCTTTTTAAACCATCCATTATTTCCTCCAACTTAGCTTTTGTTGAATCCATTAGCCCTTGTAGTTCATATTTTGTTACTATCTTCTTTTGTAAATCATTTATGTCCCTACACATTTCTTCACCTTCATCAAGAGTCCAAGTAGGAATTTTTGGAGGATTATTTGGTGTAGAAGTTCCCTTTTTTGGTGGCATGTTGGCCAAGTATCACTTTAAACCTTGATTTTGAGGTGGTTCTGCTAGACAATATTTCTTTTATTGTATCTCCAAAATTTTGGCCCTTATGGGTATGAAAAATTATTTTTTTATAGTTCTCTGATATTTCTTCTCTGTAATGCCATGGGTCTGATCAAAATTGGATGTTCCAAGTGGAATTTATGGTAACTTCCCCACAACTTGTTGATTTTTGGCCTTTCCAGGAGATCTCACTTGTATAGAGTGCCCCACACAAAATAATTTATATAAAATTATGAAAATTGTACCAGAGATACTATAGACTATCCACTATCCAATGCAACTAGTCTAACTCAATTTGGATACTCGAGGAATAATTTATGATTGTTTTACCTGGAACACCTTCTTGAGACTAGTCAATAGGACTAGTCAAATACCCTATATTCCACATGGTGTATATACAAATGTAATATGACCCATACGCTAAATTTTTTTATCACAGATACCTTAATAATTTCTATGAATATCCTCTGGATTTCAGAGTATGAAAAGTTACAAAAAAACTTTCATAGCGAAAATGACACGATGGCTAAATTCATGATGATTCCAGAACCCTACAGGATATATCTCCAAACTTATAAGGCCTCGAGAGATTAAATTTTAACCCAATGTACCTTGATCCGTCTACTAAATATCCTCCAAGAGGTTCCTTCTGAAACCTCATAGAAAAAAAAATTATAGCAAAAATTCCAAGGTGTCTCATATGTAGAAACCAAACCTCAAGATCTTCAACTATAATACCAAATGTTAATAACCAAATATCAAGATAGCATAGAAAAACCTCAGAATAAGTACTCAACGCCTTGAAAAAGATAGAATTTCAGATAATAATCCTCTTCGAGGGGGAAACCTCCTTATACACCACATAAATTTCCCCATCCAAGATGATTCCAAATGAAAATGTCTCCTTGGTATATATAGGAGACTAGGAGGTACAATTACAACTAATGGACCCAAGCCGAAATAAATAAAATAACATTACTAATGTAATATGCCCCAATTAAGGGGTAATGTGCGACTATTTAGGGCTTAACACACACACACACACACACACACACATATATATATATATATTAAAAAAATTAAGAAATATTGCTTTAACATCATTTTGATATGAATTCGTTATTCACACTTGCTAGGCGCAGGCCTATTTTGAGTCAATACCTATTTTTGGAGAATAAAACCCGGTTTTGGAGAAGAACAATTGGCAGGAAAAGAAACACGTGCGAGGGAAAGTCGCATGCAAAGAAGGAACACATGCAAGGCGCGCAAGCAGGAAAACCTAACCATGTTAGGGTTAGGGTTTTGGTAAGATATTGTAATGGCTGGTAAACTTGTAAACTAGTATAAATAAGAACCTAGAATTTTTTTTAATGTGGTGGGCTGAGAGACTGGGGGTGTGAACCAATCTCATTTGAATTAAGTTGGTGTGGATAATTTCTTCAAGAAATAGTGGGATGTTTCAGAATTCCTTTGGAGAAGACCTACTTCAACCTCCACAGTTCAAGATGGAAATTATGTGAGTGAGTGACTTTGTGTGTGAGCAAGTGATAAAATGTGTCAAATTTTAATAAGTTCCTATGGTCCTTCCAAATATTTGTTACCTATATTACTAAGTGTAATTGGTACAACCTTGTGGAATTTTAAAATACATAAAGAACTAGCATGTGGACATATGGGTCCTTACTAATCCTTTAAACTCCCTAATGTTGTTTACACTAAGAAAGCTTGAAAAAACTATCCTATATTGCAAGCATGTGGGCATGTATGGGCCCGTTACATTGATCTTTAAACTCTCCTAGTGATGTAATCTACGAAATCAATTTCAAGAAACTGTCCTAAGTTTGCAACATGTGGGCATGTATGGGCCCTTACAAATTTAAGATGATTTCAAAAAAGAAACTAAGAGGAGCCCTAGGGGGGCTTTGTCCTCTCCTAAAGATTTTGTTAAGGGAGATGAAATGTCCCCTTAACCACCTGTCTAATTCTCAAGATCATTCTATGGTGCGAGAAAAGAGCATACTCAATGATCAAAGTTGATTTCTTGTCCCAATGCAAATGTTTTTATATGTGATAGAAAATAATCTCAACTTAACTTTAACAACCTAAACAATCCATCCATGTGGAAACCAAAGAAAAAGAGGAGAAAATATGGTTCTTTTTACCCCCTAAGTGCTTATGTTTAGCTAACCTTTCATATGGGAAAGGATTCTAAGTGGAGTGCATTTACAAATTGCATGAAAGCAAGATTTTGAAGGCTAGGGGCCTTCAAATCATCACAAAAACTCTTACAATTTTGAGACTTTGGAAATGTGTGCGGGTTACAGTTCAGATAGAGGCGCATTGGGCATGTAGTGTGCATAGAACATAAGTCTTTTGGGCGCACTGTGTGCAGAATTCATAATAATAGAAGCCCTTTGGGTGCACAGTGCGTTGAGTGCGCGTATGTGGGCTGAAATACCCGCACACATCTTGATACGCGTCGGGGGGGTTTAGTGAAATTCTCGTCCTCCAGCTCCAAACTTGGCTCTTGGCAGGTAAGGCTAGGCCGGTTTTGGTACCTACAAGACAAATGGGTCAAAAATAAGTTCTCTCAAAGGACAAATAGGGTGGAAATTGATACATATTCCCTATTATGGTTGTCAATCTGTTGTGTCCGTTTCGTCACTTGGGTGAGAAAAACAAGGGCACTTGCATGCCTAGTTGGGCCTGCTAGACAAGACAGAGGTTAGTGCACTAGTTAAACAATCCAAGAACATGAAATAAACAAGTAAACAAACTAAAAACAACTAAGAAAATAAAACTAGAATGCATAAGAAACTTTGAACCAAAAACAATCAACCAATGACCAAGATTATGCCACCAATGGATAACTATATTAGTTGGAAAAACACCATAGAGAAATGAGGACTTATGAGTCTCGTCTTCCTCCTTGGGGAGGCTCTTGAGTTCCCTAATGGAGAGATCTTCTTACAATGGTAGAAAAGAAAGCAAATGATGAAGAAATCAACGCCTATTCCCTCAAGAGGTGAGTGGAATGGCATGTTGGAATGTTGTTAGAATGTTCCAAGGAGAAAAGATGATTCTTAAGGGAGGATTGAGGCAACATAACAATACCATAAAAATATTAATTTCTTAGTGCACCCATGGCCTCCATTTATAGCAGGTCTTCAAGGCAATATTCAACTGGTTCTTAGTGTGAACGAGGGTCCCTTTAGGGCACCCTTTGGTCCTTGACCAACCCCCCATTCATATTCATCTCATATATAAGGGTCAAATCAAGTTGGGAGCTGGTCCATAAGTGGTTGAGGGGCCAACAAGAACCATAAATGTTCTATTCACAGGAGTGTGTGACCTTTCTCGTACACAGTCACACATATGGTGCATTGTACGCTCTACGGGCTTCTTTGGCTCGCGCATTGTGTGTGCGCTTCCTTTAGTGAGTTAGCACATGTCAATTGTTTGCCCAGTTGTATATTTTTTGCCTCTTGGAGATGCATTTTGGTGCTGCATGTGAAATAATAGTTTCTTGGCATTGTTGTATTTATGTAATCATTTGTGTGCAATGTTGCGGATAAAATTTCAATGATAACAACCATTTTCCTTGGGTTTATTATTATTTTTCCCACCCTTACAATTATTATTACGTCCTTTCTTCTTATTCCCGCCTGGTTGTTGGTTACCATTTGGGTCGGTCGATGATTGCATGAAATGTACATCCATTGACTGAGTGGGACTGGAAGACACAGACGAAGTCGACCCTCCTGCAGACTTGTTTAGAGACAATTATTTCAAATGGATTGTCACCAAGTCTACAGACTTTACATTGGCAGAGCCTACAATTCCATCGGCATGAGGTCCAGGATTTTATCTAGGGTCATAGGTTGACCTCGGTGCATCTGGAAGAATGTGGTATAATATCCTAGGCTGAGTGTATATAAGATCTAACTGTTGGGTTTTGAAGATCACTTCTTCCTCAGTGGTAACCCCGAATGTAGCAACATCCTTCGAGATAGGAGGCTGCAAATACTTAAGGAACCATTCTAAAAGAAAGGCTGGGGATATGGAGGTCTTAATGAACCTATTCTATCTATGCCACTCTTGGATATTATCTGAGATATGAGTGGTTGTGTCCTGGCGTAAAGTCGACATAAGTTCTAGGCCAACATCGTAACGAACCGACAATTTGAAGTGGTTAAGGAAGACTAACACCATCTAATTGAAGGTCCCATATTCCCCCCTGGGTAGCTCTATATACCATTTCACAGCGACCCTAATGAGGGTGCATTGAAATAATCTTAATCGAATGGAATCATCATTAAGGGAATTCGAGGAGCACCATAGGTGAAAGGAAGTAATGTGATCACTAGGATCCTCGCCATTCTTACCTTCAGATTTCAGAATGTTTGAAGGGAATTTGGTGGGGATGGGGGGGGGGCATGTAGGATCATGACACATGGGTTCATTCATAAACTTAGACAATTTTGGTAGATTAAGCATGGCCAGAAAAGGGAGACAAGGTTGCAACATCTCACCCCAAGCTCCCTAAAAATATTGTGTTTGAGGAACTGCAGCCCATCCAAGGTTCTGGTAATCACCATGGCCCTGTCCAAGATTGTAAGACCCTCCTCCAGGATGATTCATAAGAGGTTGGTTGGGAATCATTCCATTAGGAATGTTTTGATGGGGGTTATAAAAATTGCCCCCAGCTGGAGTGGCTCTGGGTTGGGGGTTTACCAAGGTGTGAAATTGACCTCCTCTGGGTGTGAATCTGGAGGATAGAGGTGGATTCATCATGCCAAACATGTTGGTAGGAATCAACACTAAGGAGGTGAGGGTATAGGATGGAACTTGATCAGAAGATTGTCCGCCAGGTTGGTTTCTCCACCCAGAAGCAAGAGGGTTATACCTAGGGTTAAAGAAGGAATCCCTCCCATATTAGGTGTCATTTGAGGGATCTGAGAACCACCAAATGAGAATGGAGTATAAGGAGGTGTTTTCCCCCCAAGTCCAATGCCAGCATTAGGGCCAATAGATGGGATGGAGTTTGAAAACTATGAAGTAAAATTCAACATACCATAGGAAAAAGGACTAGAGGCCATAGGGATGGACTGAAAATTATAGCCCAGTGAGTGACCAAGAGGCTCAAATGGGTTTGAGGCAAGAGATTGACAATTCACTATAGGACGAGCAGTAGTAATGATAGGTGCCTCCAACACTACAACCATTGTGGTTGTAGGAGTCGAAGGAGTTCCATTAACTATAGTAGGTGTGGGATTCGAAGGGCTCCCAGTGTTCTGAAGACTCGATTCAGTACTCATCCTTGTAGAATCACAAGTCTGAACAGTGGAGGTGTGTGTACCATGTCTAATAAATCTACACCTTTTAGAAGGAAAAGACTCGAAATTCGTTGGTAACTGTAACAAGTGATGGGACCAGCGGGGATGCTGGTCCGACTCCTTGATGACTTAAGACTCAAGATACAAAAAAAAAAAATCCTAGGGCCAACTAGTAATCAAAGAGCACACCAAAAGTCAAATGGCCAATATGCACACAAACGCGGTAAAGTGACTGAAAGGGGCCTCCCTCCCTAAATAAGGTATGTCTCTCCCAAGAGGGGCCTGCAACTCCATGCTAAAGATCAGAGGTAACATAATCAGTTATAAGGGCCCTCGTGGGCTTAACAACTAGTCAGTCAGATCCCCTAGCGAGGTAATCCTCCATAAAGGTTTTGTTATGTACGACCCTTATCTGATCCAGGGTATTTACAGAATAACCCCTGCAAGTAACCTATGTGGCACCTAAGTCAAGCAACTAAGAAACCAATGTATAATCGATGCACAAGCGAGTAGTCATAAGTTAGGTCCACCGTATGGGTAGGGTAGCAAATCCCAAAACCTTGAAAGCACCACCTCTCACGGAGGTAAGGGCACTAGCAAGATCCCCAGATAGGAATAGATCCACATAAATATCTATGACGCTAAGAAGGTATCGGGGGGACATCCCTTCAACCAACCTCGCTTGACCTCATGATTAACTCCGGTGTAAGAGGAGCCTCTTGATATTACCGATTATACAATGGATTTCTCCACTCCCTTAGTCAGACACATATGTTGATTTAATAGCCTTGGATAATTCTACTCACAAAATCCTATTCCAAGGCACTAAATCC
Source organism: Picea glauca (assembly GCA_000966675.3). Lineage (NCBI taxonomy): Eukaryota > Viridiplantae > Streptophyta > Pinopsida > Pinales > Pinaceae > Picea > Picea glauca. The sequence continues at coordinate 11,781 of JZKD02S1264922.1, read as the reverse complement.
TAAGCTAGTTTGTGCACCCTAGAAAATAAAATCGTGACTAATGAAATTATAGCGTTAATTTTAATGGACGTGCTTACTTAAAAAGGTATGGTAGTGAAACTCACAATGTTATGACTCAACAAGTAAAGTAAATATGAATACAATGCAAAGTCCTAACTTCAGTTTTCAATGAATGATATGCTTCTTAAAACACATGCAATTTTCAATTTCAACTCTACAATTCTGAAGTAAAAATGCAATCTTTCTTTACATGCACTAAGCTAATGACAGAGACTCAAAAGATCAAAATGACAAGCAATGAAAAATGCCTAATATTTTTGTATTTTCAATATAAGAAAAATGAAAATGCATGAAATGAATAACAACTTGATATATAAAAACTCTACTGTGTATATAAAGAGACAACTCAAGTAGGGTACCAAGAAGCAAGACACCCAACCCAATGTACAAGGACAATCAAAATGAAAAGGTGATGAGAATGACTCTGCCCAAAAATTCAACAAAAGACAGGTCTCCTGTCATCCCACGGACACTTAATAGTCACTACAGAGACCCAAGAAGACTCAACAATCATCAAAACCTACCCAACAACCACCAAACCCAACCAACATGCAAAATAGGTTGATGTACGTGACTTTTCAAGGAAACAACACGTATGTATGCATCTTCCAGAAGGACAACACACGTATATACACGACTATAAAGAAAAAACCCACATATATGTTTCAAAAAACACAACTAGGCAAAGGATAAGGCTGAAAGACTCAAACCCAGAGTGACAGAGGCTGTCAAGAAATGCAATAAGAACGAGAGAAATATAAGGATAAAAACACTCCAAACCCTAAGAAACAAGATTCAATCCCCACTATGGTCACCAATTCTATTATGAGGAAAATCTCTCTATGGCTAGGGTAAACCACAACATACGGAAATGACTGCAGAAATCAACTCTATTCTCAAGTATGCTATATAAACAAACATGCTAGAAAGATAAGATAAAAGGCCTACCTTGTCCAGATGTTCGATGAAGTCCATCATTGAGCACTTGACCCAAAGCAATATGTCTCCAACTAGTTCTCAACAACTAGCAAAGCAAGCATATGGTGATAATATATGATGTTATCACATTCAATATCATAATCCATTAATATACATAAGAAATACACCTATGGAATAGTAATTCAAATATTTGCAAGATATCAATTGGACGGGAAAAGAGTATTTCTATTAATATATGATCAACAAAAGTGAAAAAGTTACAGACTTTCGTGTCAAAATAGTTCAAAACCGAGAAACTAAGTTCCTTCCAGCTGGGCCTCCACCACTTCAATCCTCCACCAAAGGCAAGCTCATAGGCGAGAGACAATGAAGTTCTCAATCAATAAGGGAAGAGCTTGGGGGATGAACATTGTGTTTAGACTTAAAATACAAAGGGATGCAGACTCAATATGAAGCGAATGATTTCTCCAGAGTAAATTTTCTCTCAAAGTTGAATTCTTTCTGCTCTTTTCCATAGATTGGAATTGGCCCATTTATAGCCCTCAAATGGAATGGAAGGCCCGAGTTGGAATGTTTCTAGTATATGGAAGGCCAAGGATCCTAGATATCCTATCGTTACATGGAAACCCAACACCATTTTTCATTTTTGGGCACAAATCCTGATGTACACAGGTTGTAGTGGTGCAACCTACGTATACGCATGTTGTATAGTAGGCAAGGTGCGTACATGTGGAAAAACTGTATTTTTTTATCTTTGGGATTTGCAAAAAGGGATGAAAAGTCTACATAGGGAAATGGAAAAAGGCCCTCTGTGCAAGATTGCATAGGGTGAGCCAAATCTTGCTATAAAGACTACCCCTATAAACTCCATAGTAGTAAAAATCCACCATACATGACAACACTTACTAGGAGGGGATGATAACCACCAAGGTGAAACAAGGAAAAAGGTATGGATTTAGATAATCGTGATCCATTATTTGACTCAACCACTAGATCACTACTTTCAAGTGCATAATACATTAATCACTTAATATAAATTGTTGATACAAGTTACCTCTTGTGGGTCAAGCACCATAGTCATCAAGTGAGACTGAGTTGATCCATATGTAGGAAGCACCATCGATCATCTATCTATGTAGAACCATGGATGTCATTTGTGGAACTGTTATTTGTAATATGGATCATACGAGAAAAATATCCTCTAATTACCCAAAGATATGAAGGGGTAACATGTTCCATATGATTCATTGGTTGGTTTTGATTGAATTTGGTTGATTATTTAAATTGATAAATTGATTATAATTGAATTTTGTTGATTATATTTTATTATGGTTGACTATAATTGATTATGGTTGTACTCTTTTCCCTTGAACTCAATATTAATCTTCACTCTAACACCATTGTCCTTAGATGTGTAAACTTGATGGTTTTAGCTATTGTAACTATCAACATGCATTACCAATCTTGGTAATGATACCTAATTATCTTGTTAATTCTAATATTTCAATATGAATATGTAATAGTTATGTTGTGAATTCTTATATTTGAATATGAATGTAATAGTTTAAATTCATTGATAGAATGCCATGATATCTCTCAAGATCCTTGTATGTGATGGGTGAAATAGAAATAAATGACTATCTAGAAGCCAATTTTACTCTCAAGCCATTTTTTTGAGATACACACCTTTTCTCCTCTTATCATAAACCAGTATATACCCATCTAACTATGGTTCTACAAAGCACTATGAGGGAACAAATACCTTGAGGTGAAAACCTCTTTGACGTGACGCTTCCAATTTTTTTTTGTAACCGACATAAGATTTTTTTTTTTTTATTTCATTTAATTTTATTTATTTAATATTGTTTGGGACAAACAGACACATCTCTCCCACCTGATCTCTTGTGAAACAAATAAAAAAATATTATTTTACCACTGAATTTTGGATAACCATTAATATTTACAACACAATGATGGTTTGTCTTCATTGTTGGTGGTTAAGGATTTTGAAGTTGTGTGTTTCCATCCTTTGAGATGCTAAAGCACATCTTACAAGGTTGGGTTCTTGGATTGAAGGTTTCACCCTTGAAGTCCATATCAACAATACCATAACCTTTAGTTGGTAGATGGAGTCACTAGTAACAAACTCAATGCCTCCCTATCAGTTTCTATTTGACAAAGGACTACACCCTCCTTTGGCTACAATGTTCTTCACCTATAATAGGCTTACAATGTTCCCATAAAAAAATCTAGGAACGACACCTCCTGTAGATACAATGCATCCTAATAGATGGGGAGCACAAAATCTATCCCAAACAATTTACACCATTCAAAACCAAGCCTCTCAGAAAGAAACTGAAATTTCTCAAAAAGTCACAAATTCTACGACAAAACTTGACATACCAATAATTTCCCAAATAAGCAAGCACAAATATAGATATTTTTCACACAAAAGTATAATCTCATAATATAAGTTATCTTCTTCCTTAAAATAATCTTATAGGTAAATTAGTGTTAGGTCATCACTAGGTTGGTTCATATGATAGTTCCCCCTAAGATCACATCACTATCTCATATGGATAAAAACCCTAAAAACACTTTACACCAAAAAATAACTTTTAATTGATTAATACTTCCACATTAAACTTTCAATTAGGAAATTCTAAAGTCACGTTAGGTTTATAACACTAGACATGAGAAAGAGGTTGTTTTTCCAAGAAACAAAATTTATAAAAATGTCATGGTCAATGATGATTCATGTGGTAAGGGGTGACATCCACTTTATTTCTGATGTAGTCATTTTTAAATTTGAGTTTCTTGTGGGTTGGTGTTGATAAGAGAGAAAACTCATCACAACTACTCTCTTCATAAAGCAGAGCGCAATTGGCATATGGATTTGGTATAAAAATATTTTATATTTATATTTTTGTTTTTGCAAATCATATAAATTAAGCAAAATAAATCGTGCTATCACTTTTTATAAATATATATGTATTTATCTAATTTATTTTATAAGATGAATTTATATAAATATATTTGAATTTTATTAAAAAGATTTAAGATATATTAATTTAACATCATTTTGATAAGAATTTGTTATTCACACTTTTGAGAAAGAGCATTTGCATTCTAAATAGTTATTTAGTTATTTGTTAATATTCTAATTTTTAAATTGTATTGATATTTATTAAATCTATTATTATTACAATGAAAATATCAACATATAAATTGTACAAGTTGTTGGCCTCCCAAATTTCCATATTAAACTACTTTTTTTTTCCATTGTTATCTTACTTCTAAACCTAAAACCTAGCCATAAATATCCTTAACTTCATGATTTTAATCTATCCACTTCTCAACAAGCATTTTTGAGGTATAGTTTCTTATTTCTTAATGTTTCCTAAGTTATTTATGAATTACTAAAGGTTTTTAAGAAATTTTTACTAATGAATAATGTTAGTGTTGTTCCTTTACCACAAATGTTCTAGTACCAGAGTTTAGAGATTCAAATATGTGTGCAAGAGGTGATAGGTGGTGGAAAAGTCAAGATCTCATTGATAAAGTTGGGGCCACTCAGATGCCTCATGGCCACAAGAATGGAGCACGATGGTGAATGTAGCCATAGGAGGTTGACTAAGGAAGTCAACGACATGATTTGTGCTCCATGTCTTATACTTGATGTTGAGATGGAACTGTTGTAGGTATGTGGACCACTTTTGATGGCGGTTGTTCTGCAACTTCCCTTGTGTCTGTATGAACTGCAGAGGCTTGTGATCAGTGTGGATGATTGTCTCCTTTCTTAGAATGTAATGTTTCCATTGCCGACAGGCTTGCACAATGGAATACATTTCCTTGTCATAGGTGGGGTATTTCTGGACGATATCTGAGAGTGTATCACTATGGTATGCTATTGGATGACCGTGCTGAGTGAGAACTGCACCTACAACGTATTTGGATGCATCGGTCTCAACCTCGAATGGTTGTTGTAGATTAGGTAAGAAGATTACTAGAGCTGAGAAAAAGCGATGCTTTATATCATCGAATGCGTGTTGTTGTGCCTTCCCCCATGTGAAATTTTATTTTCCATCACCCTTGGTCACTTGGTTGAGGGTCCATGCAATATGGGAGAATCCCAACATGAATAGTCGATAGAAGTTGGCAAGTCTCAAGAAGCTCCAAATCTTGGTTAGTGTGGTCGGGGTTGGCTAGTCACGGATGACTTGGATCTTATCTAGATCCACATGTACCCCATGCTCATCAACAATGTAGCCTAAGTATTGGACCATGTTCATGCCAAAAGAGAATTTTCCAAGTTGGCATATAGATTTTGTTGCCGCAAAGTGCTCAAAACCTATTGAATATGTTGCATGTGCTCCTCCCAAGTTCTGTTGAAGATGAGGATGTCATCCAGATATACCACCACAAAAGAGTTGGTGAAGGGTCTCAATACATCATCCATCAACCTCACGGAATTTGTTGGTTCATTTGTTAAGCCAAAGGGCATGACCAACCATTCAAAGGGACCTTATTTAGATTTTAAATATGTCTTCCATACATCAGTCAATTCGATGGGAACCTAGTGGTAGCCAGACTTTAGGTCAATATTGCTGGAGAAATTTTCCCCTTGAGTTTGTCAAGAAGGTCATCAATTCGGGGAATTGGGTACCAATTCCTGACTGTGATTTTGTTTAATGCTTTGTAATCAATGCAAAGTTTCCAGGTACCGTCTTTCTTTTGTACCTATACAATCAGGCTTCCATAAGGGGAGGATCTAGGTATGACGTGCCCCTTTTGAATCATCTCTTGGATCTGATTCTTGATTTCATCATTTTCCATCAACGAGTGACGATAGACTAGTCCATTAGGAAGAGGTACACCAGGGGTTAGATAAATTGGATTCTTTACTTGGTAGTGCATCGGTACCCCGTTGGGTGAGGAGAAGATGTCTATGTACTCTTCCAAGATCCATTACACTTGCTTCTGCTGCAAAGAGAGGATCTGTGTAGAGGTCATGGATGTGGCGCCGACCTTCTGCTTACTATGAGAAAAGATCACAAAGAAGACGAACTTCCTTGTCTGTGAAATGACCTTATTGAACTGCTTAGCAGAGATTAAATAAATAGTGGTAGGCGATGCTACCTCTGTTATCTTGTGAAATTGTCTACCCAAAGTAATAATAAAACTGCAAGGTCTAGAATCATACACAACATGTCACTTCCACAAATATGGTTGTCCAAAAATAACATCACAAACTTCAAGGGGAGAAATATCACACAATACCCCATCTTTGAAAGACTTGATGCCATAGGGAAGACGAAATTATTGGATGAAGCGAAGATATCTTCCTTGGTAAATCCAAATGGTGGTGCAAGGTTGTAGGTGTGGTATCATCAGCATGTCCAACCTCTTACCGACCTCTGCTGAGTTCAGTTTCTTATGAATGTTGCTATTGACATTGAAATGAAGCAGATCCTCCTTTACCCACATCTATGAGTGAAATATGCATTCCCCTTCCTATATTTCTTCTGGTTTGCTTGGCTAAACTTTGATGGTAGTGATAGTGGCACTGGGTTTGGCATCGATAATCCACTTCCTTCCTTCTAGATTTTATTCAGAGTCAAAATCTACCTCTAACTCAGAAGCTTTCAGCTCGACCACCAGTGATTGTTGTTGATTTTTCAATATACAAGGTTTAAGCATGAAGTTCACTCCATTTTAACATTTTATTTAAACCATAACCAATTATGTTGCAACAACCAAGATCAGAAAAAGAAACACCATGCACAAGTACACAAGAAGTATTCTAGGAAACCCTTCTCAGCAAGGGAAGAAAACCCAACCAAATCCTTTGTTATATTATTCAAGAGAAAGACCTTCACCACCAAGAAAATCTAGCACACAAGAGGGTGCTTGAAAACCCTAGAAGACTAGTGCCCAAGAGAGTTGCACACTTATCCCAAGAAGATGTACTTGTTGAAATTTCCAAACTCAGACAAAAGATATGATTCCTCAATGGGGAATCTACCTTTACTTATATTAGACTTGACCTGTCAACATAAGTCTCTATTGGCACAATAGGTCCGACATCTCTAACTCATAATATAATTAATAATAACCAGATTAATTAACTTTTACATTAATTATCAGTTATATTAAGGTGGGGTCGACTTGTACCCTTTACTTTACAATTAGGGTTACAGGCAGGTTTGACTCTTGAACAATATAGCAAGGGATATCATACACCCACTAGTGCTCAACCACTAGGGGCACATCCATAGGTATGTCCATATCTCTATCTCACTGCATTAAACAGGATAACCACGCTCACTATTGCTCAACCACTAGGATCACATTCACCTGTGCTCATCCACATGCACGTGCACTCAACAGATATTCTTTCCCACTGCATTACACAGGAGAGTCATCTAGAGTTCATAATATCAACTCTCTTCTCAAAGGAGGCTCATACATCATCTTCATCTCTGTTGCATGACGATGCACCCAGCTCTATGGGAATTCATGCGTTCACCTTGTGCTCAGCCATAGGCATGTCCAACTTAGCAAATCTCCTTTCTTATTGTGTTACATAGTAGAATCATTTGGAGTTATTCTCAACTCTCTATAAGAAGGAGGCCATCACAACGTTCCAGTTCTGTCTCATATAGGAACCACACTCCCATCTCAGGAGCTCTCTCTTAGGTTGACTCAATCAGTCTTTGTTCTGGAGAATGTCTCACGTAGTTGTAATCATCAAAACTCCTTCTTAGCTAGGGAGGCATTCTTCATCATGCCAAGTCTCACATGGATGTACTTTGAAATTTGTCTTGGCTGTAGTCATCAACAATCCCTCTCAACTAGGGAGGTATCCTTCACCAAGCTAATTTGGTGAAGATGTTTGCAATCTGCTCATGTGTAGGAAGGTACTGCATGTGTATTATTTCCCTTTGCATCATGTCTCTGATATAATGATATTTTATCTCAACGTATTTTGATCTATAATGAAACATTGGGTTCTCAAAGAGCTTTACCCACAACTTTGGTTATCATCATAGAGTCTATCTCATGATCAAGTAAATCTGTCAGAAGCTTATGAAGTCGTACTGCTTCACACACTCAATGATACATACTTTGCTTCTGTGGTATTCAAGGCCACAGAGTTTTGTTTCCTGCTGCACCAGGAAACCATGACAACCTTCACGGTAAAACAACAACCAAATGTTCTCTTCAGGTCCACTGTACTCTCTGCTCAATATTTATCGGCATACCCTGCAAACTCAAGTTCATACTGGAGGAATATATGAGGCCATTTCCAACTGTGCCTCATATATATCTCAATACATGATTTACTTCTATCCAGTGAGTCTGTCTTGGCTGACTCATGGATTGACTAAGCACATTCACTGCATAGCATGAATCGTGTATGGTGTTAATCAGATACATCAATGATCCAATCAGCTATGGATCAATCTCTTCTAAATCATCATCATTCATTTTCTTCAAATCCATCATGGTGGTTTTGCATTCTGTCATAATGAACTTCTTTAATATTCCCACTGTATGTTTTCCTTGACCCAAGAAAAATCTCATCGGTATTCTGTCATACTTCTTGTCCGAAGAAGTAGTGTATCATACTTAGAACCCTCATCTCTAAATCATAAGTCAAAGCTTACTTGTATCCAACCACAAGGATTTCTAAATAAGTCATCAAAATCAGGCTCTCATCACCAACACTGTAATAACATAGGTTTGGATCACCAACACTCTTTTTGAAACCCAAACTCATCAAGAATCCATCCATCTGATATAGTTTCCAACTCATGGATGGTAGTACAGATGGAAGTGTATTTGGCTTACTGGATCAAGTGTATCATCATAGAAAACTCCCTCTATTTGTGAGAATCCTCTCGCTACATATCTTGCTTTGTATTTCTCGACACTTCCATTAGCTACATGCTTGATATTATAGATTCACTTCGAAGTCACTACAAACTTCCCTTCTGATTTCTAAAAAATATCTCATACATCATTCTTTAAGGTATACTGGTATTCTTCTTGTCATGGAAACTTTCCATACTTGTTCACATGTTGCTTCTTCATGTCAAGAAGGCTTAGAATCAATGATGTGGCTCATGGCTGAAGAGTAGCTCAAAAATCTCTTTTTCTTTCTTAGGATGTCCCTTGAGGGACTTGTATGTTCCTTTGTCTCCTCCAGAGTTTGTTGAGCCTAGGTAGGCCATTTATACCCTACTACAATATCTCTGGGCATATCAAATGGAGCAACTGGATCATATAGAATAATGTTTGTCTCCCTCTGAATTGTTGAAGGGGGAGAAGGTATTATCTCTTCCTTCTTTTCATTTTGTTTTGACTCCCTCTGATTCAACTAACTCTGTCTGAAATCTGAAGGATGGAAGTCTTCTTTATTTTCTTGTTAGATCTTTTATGTCTTCTTATACCAGCATAATAATTAATCAAATAATATTTTGACTCCCGTACCAGGGATAATGGTCCAAGTCTTGAGGGCTCACATACTAGAGATAATACCCTTCACTTATTAAGAATGCAATCAACTATAAAATTAGAGATCAAACGATTTACCTGGGTTTGTAGTCATCTTTAGTTATGTGTTTGGTTTAGAGGAAGTACTTCTCCTCTCTCTTATCTTCATTCTTTTGAGGTGGGTCTGGATCAATCTCAGTAGTGGAAGCATATTATCTTCCCTTCTTCCTGGTTGGACAATTTCTTGCATAGTGCCCATATTTGTCACATCTGAAGAATTGAATTTCTGAAACATCTCTTCTATGATTAGGACATGATGTTTATGAAGGCTTTTCATCTATGAATGTTTGTCTAAATTTTATTTTGAATCTTTCTCCTTTCTTTGTATGAAGTGCAAGAGCATGATTTTCATCAGGGGAGTCTTCCCCTCCTCTATTTCTAAGTCTGAGTTCTTCTTGAGTACATTATATCCACATAAAATCAAAGGTTGGTAGACTTTCTCTTCCACTGAAACTTTGAAGAAAATGCTCCCAATGTTTTGGAAGGTTGTTGAGAGTGAATAAGACAATTTCTCTATCGAACATGATTTCTCCAATGGATTCTAGTTGTTCTTTAATCTTTAATATCTTCATAAAGAAAATAGCAACTGTATCACCTTTCTTCATATTGGTACTTTGAAGCTGGCTCTTCAAGGTAAGAGTCTGAGGGTGTTGTCACTTTCAAACATTTCTTTTAATGCTTCATACATTTCATAATTTGTCTCCAGATTGGCAATACGAGGTAAGAGATGGTCTCTTACTGAGTAGATGATTATTTTTCTTGCCTTGACATGTTATTCCTTTCTTATATTATTTTCTTCATCGGTAGTTGTATCTGGTAAATTTTTTGTTACCACATTCAAAAGGTCATCTTCTTCAAGGGTGACATGAAGCCTTGACTTCCACAAGCTGAATTTTCTTGCTCCATCAAGCCTATCTTCTACTAAAGTTTTGTTCTTCATTTGTTCGGATTTATTCTCGACCTCTCACCAATTGGATTTAGAAAAACTAATGGTTATGTTGGGATTATCACTGCCAACAATCAACTTTTGAGAGTGTCACAGGAATGCTTGTTTAGTTGAAACGTTTCTTCAAAAAGTTGCACAAACCCTAAGGTCAAGATTCCACAGAAAATTTCGGCACCTTAGAAACCCTAGGGACAAAAACTCAAAATCCTAGGAATTTTACTTTGAAGGTCTCTGGAGATGCGTTGAGAAAGGCCATACAACTTGGTCCAAGTTTTAGCTTCAACGTCCACTTGTAAAGTGTTTAAAAGGATAATTAAGTGAGGGTTGTACAAATTTCTGCAAAAACCCTAGAGGTCGTACGCAACTGCAGAAGGAGGACGATTTACCCTTTTTAAATGCTTGTGCAGGGGTTCTTCAAGACCTATGCTCTGATACCATGTTGATTTTTCAATAGACAAGGTTTAAGCATGAAGTTCATTCCATTTTAACATTTTACTTAAACCATAACCAATTATGTTGCAACAACCAAGATCACAAGAAGAAACACCATGCACAAGTACACAAGAAGTATCTTGGGAAACCCTTCTCAACAAGGGAAGAAAACTGTAACATCCCGCTCTGGCGCACTGAGCGAACTTATTCTTTGAGGACACTTGCTCGCAAGTGATCCAACTTATTATGTTATTAAAACTTTTGATTTTGATTATGAGGTGTTATGGGTTGATGACATGTTGATTTACTGCATTGACATAGACAGGTGCTATTGACTTGGTTTTACTATGTGTGTAGGATTTTGGACCTCGAGGATGCAGAATCATCGATGTAACCCCTTGGAATCCAGATCGAGTCAGGGAGTGTACCATTGGGGTTTGATTGTATTACTGTGATATTAGTGCATCTGATTAGATGATATGATATGGATATATTTTGACATGATTTGTTGATGATGCAGGCTAACGATAGCTTGTCGACCAGACTCACATGTGGATTAAAGGGGTCACGCATGAATACCAGATATGTTGAGGGAGAGTTGTGGACAACAGCCCTTCCACAACCTACTAGCACTTCCAACGTGGTTCGAACTATAGGTTAACATTTACCTAGTTTGAGAGGACCCACGATGCCATGAGGGTAGACTGCGATAGTCGCTCACGATGATTCTAAGGGGCACGCAATAAGGCGGGGGCCTTATTCCTTAGAGGCCCTTAGTCTCCCACAAGTTCACCTGGCGGAGTATTGACTCCAGGGGTTTTTGATGTCTACCAAGTCAGTCAAGA
>JZKD02S1264911.1:0-12182 GCA_000966675.3 Picea glauca | reverse complement strand
ACCCTGACAATGAGTGAAAACCTGTTTATTTACATTCTATTGAACGTAGAAAATTTCCATGAATCTGAATCTGAAGGTGAATAATTTGAAACAGTGCAGAAGACACATAAATCACTGAGCAAAAGTCTTAAGATTCTAGTGCAGAACTTGGGAGCGTTATTGATGTGAAAACTGATCTCTTAAACAAGACATTTGCCAAGATAAAAAAAAACTGGGTCAAAATGAATTGAAGAAATATCACAAATAGACGTTCCCTACATTATGTTTCATCAAATACTCTTTAAAGAACAGTAGAACTGCACACAATTTGTCTACATTTACATTAGGTTTCATCAATTACTCTTTAAAGAACAGTAGAACTGCACACAATTTGTCAACATTTAGTAAAATTACAGACCGCAGATCTGTTACTTTTATTTTCTATAAAATATATCCGAAGGAAAATTCCAAGCTCTGAAACTCTAGAAATCGACCTCTTAGTTTGTGTGGGAAGGTAGTAACTCATCATTAGCCAACCCAATAAACAAGAAGACATTGGATCATGCGACATACCAAAATAAGAATCTTTTTACAATTGATTCAAAGACTTGAATTAGTTACAGGCCTTTCAATCTCTTCCTAGTAGCAGTGAAAGTGGCGTTCTTCCACCAGCTGTTAAGGTAGGCCTCTCATCTGATGTGTTTATACTAGCATGTGAGGTAGTATTTAAAGAACCATGCTTGAACGAAGAAAATGAAAGAACGAAATCCCCAAAAGGTTTGCTTATTGGAGGTGATTCTACTGAAGGAGGTTCAGAAGGTAGGACAGGAAGCGGTTTATCGCCTGCAAGCATTTGCACTACCTGTCTCGTACTAGGTCGAGCTTCGGGATGAGGATGAGAACACAACAAACCCAGTCGAAGAACGAGCTCAACTTCTTCAACAGAGTAATCGTTAAGAAGTCTAGGATCCACTGCATGCAAAAGCTTCCCCTTGAAATGCAACTCCCAAACCCAATCCACCAAGACTAATTCTTCAGGAGACCTTTTCGGCTCAATGGGTTTTCTTCCACAGGCTACTTCAAGCAATAAAGCCCCAAAGCCAAACACATCAGTGCTTGCTGTGGCCTTACCAGTACGCGTAAGTTCTGGTGCAAGGTAGCCAAGAGTTCCAACTACACGGGTTGTGTGAGGATTTGATCCATGCTCATATAGGCGAGCAAGACCAAAGTCTCCCAACCTACCATTCAAATCTGCATCTAATAACACATTGCTTGCTTTGACATCTCTATGCACTACCCTTTGCTCCCATTCTTCATGAAGATAAAGCAGAGCTGAAGCAACGCCTTTCAAAATTGTATACCTCTGCGCCCAACTCAAAATATTCTCTGTACTCTCAAACAAGTGTTTGTCAAGGCTACCGTTTGGCATATAATCATAAACAAGCAAAAGCTCTGCCTTGTGCCTACACCAGCCTTGAAGCCGAACTAGGTTGCGGTGCCGAAGCTGGCCGATACTCGCAATCTCTGCAATAAATTCCCTCACCCCTTGCTTGGATTCATGTGAAATCCGTTTCACTGCAACTTCCAGTCGAGTGCTGGGAATAACGCCCTTATAAACGCTCCCAAAACCTCCAAACCCCAGCAGTTCTTCATCCCTGAATCCCTTTGTGGCCACTTTAAGTTCATTGTATGGAAATCTATGAGGCCCGTATTCAAGCTCCCATTCTTCAATCACCTCACGCTGTCGAATCCTCCTAATAAGATGAACTGCTGCCAGAATTGCTACAAACGTGATACTTACAGCAGCTATGGATACCCCAACTGTGAACCTTCTAGTCTTCACCATAGAATCTGCAGATGTTATCTGAGGAAGCTTTGAGAGTTCAAGGTCCTGTGCAGGCCCATTCATCCTGAAACTCCATCCGAGTACACGATGAGCACTAGAAAGCAACCCTGTGGATGCTGAAAACCCAACGTACATATTATCAAGAAGGACATCCGATAGCATAACATGAAAAGATATCAATGGCCGATCAGGCTTCGGCATCCCCCCTGGTACAACACTTACATTTAGCCTATTCTCTGCACCATCAAAATCTATCCAGCACTGAATGCTCTTCTGAGCCTTGAGATCAAATTCCTGAACAGTTCCATTACCAGTCCTGTACCCGGCCGTTGCCGCCGTATTCGATATCAGACTGTTGATGTCCACGCCCACATGGTTATCGTCAATATCATCAAACTCAAAATCCCGAACGGTATCCAACTCCACCGCAAATATATGATTATAATCCTTCCCATTGCTGGAATAGTTGAACAGGCCAAGGTAGGGGCTGGACAAAGCTCCCTGCAATCCCTTAAACGGGGTCAACAGAAAGGCAATTCCGTGGCCTCCAAGAAGGGGGTACTGAGGGACAATGGACACAACGAAGGTGGTACTGAAAGAAAAAGTGGAATTATTCGAAGAATTCTTAAACTGTAGCGGAAATGGATACAAGGCATGGCCCAACATACGCTGTGTGGTGTTCGTGAGCTCTAAAACTCCTGCAGGATTGATATTCGCCATTCCATCCAGCGTCAGATTGGAGTCTGTGAATCCATTGAAAACAAAATCATTGCATCGGGCCAATGCAAACACAGAATTCAAGAAAAGAAAACAAACCCACGAAAACATCCGGGCCATTCGATGGAACGGCTTTACCAGATGAGTTCTGGCATGGCGGAGATCGCTGGCATGGCCTGCGTCTGTATGGGGAGCGACGTAATCGGCATCGCCAGTGGACAGAAAAATATGAGTCAAAGCATTTAATTTATATTAAACAGCAAACACTGGCCAGGCCTGACGCACATGGAATATACGGCGCGCCGGCTGACATGGAACCTGGGAGGCGAGCCCAGTGTCTATGGTGATTGCTGCAAAATTGGTCTGTTTCTACCCACTGTCAGACGCGCTTCTTTTGCTTTTCCGTGGACAGAAGAAAGCCTGGCGAAGGAGGTGAAGTGTTCTAAGCTGATACAGTGTGGCATGGATCTGCAAGCCAAGTGTCCTTTAAGGTTCTAGAGGAACTCTAGAATTAATTAGATTTCGTCCGAACGGTAAGAGCGAGCGTCCATTTTTTAATGAATAAATAATGGGTTTGTGGGGGTTCTATTTAAAGAGCTGAGGTGCCTGTGTTTGTTAGCCTCGTTGGAGATGCACTGGGTTATCTAATAACCATGGTTAGAAGATTCTAGCAGGGTAGAGAGAAGGGGTGAAAAATAAGGTCTTTTTAAATATAATGTATTTAAATGTTGTTTTATATAATCTTCAGCATATGGGCGTTTTAAAAGAATGTATATAGTATTTATATAACTTTTCGCATATAGTATTTTTAAAATGCTAAATATGTGTATTTAATTGTAGTGAAGAAATTTATATAGAAACTATACAACTATTTTACTCATGTTTCATATTACTTTATTTTAGAAAATATATTTTACTCGTGTTTCATATAAATTTATTTTAGAAAACATATAGCACAAGAAGGACCATGAAACGACCATGTTTCACTAGAGTTCCATACAATTTTCCGAAAACATATCGGTTAATCGAGACCATGTCTTAAAGTTTGATGGATAAACTTCTCAATATATCCACATTGATTTCACCTAGTATCTTCTCTAAATTTGATAATATTGTTACTTATTTAATATATATATATATATTATTCTATATTCACTAAAACTTAAAGTTGGTTTATGGCACTATAAAGAATACGTTATGTAAAGATGTTTAGGGAAAAAGAATTAAGAAAGAAGAAGAAAAAGAAAATTGATAAGTACCAATGCAATAAGACGGGAAGTAATGAAGATGTTGAAGAAGAAAGAGTTTCTTTGGTCTATACATGTTCACAAGAAGCACTTCTAATATTCAAGATCGTAAAGAAATGTGTGATGGACATCAGTCTGTGGAAGTCATTATGTTTATGATGTGTCAAATATCTATAATGTGAACTTAGAAGTTGGTTATAGGGCCTCTTTCTTCTAGTGTTAAAGGGCACGAAGTATGAAGTAATCAACCTAGTGCATATTGGTTTGGGGAACCAACCTCTAGTAAGTCATCAATGAAGGTCGAACATCTCCTAGAGGAAGATGGGCTAAGCATCTCTAGTCTTCATAAGCCATGAGTGATTAGAAAGAAACAAGTAGATCTCTAGAGAGACAAAATAATCATCACCTTATCTCTTAGTATGGAGTGCATTGGAATATAAAGTGGTCCTCGGTCTCAGGGTCTAAGAAGCAGATCGAGCAAATACTGTGCAATCTCAAGAAATATGATGATCTATCTCAATGTGAAGCTAGTTGGAGAAAACTCAAGTCAGGCGAGAGGGACCATCAAACTGCAATATAACTAGAGTATGGTGTACGTCGTGCACGGAATGCACAAGACCATCATTGCACTACAGATATAAGTTTGAGTAATGTTAAAGTTTGGGAGAAAGCGGCTTTCTACTCTCAAACCATGTGGACTGAAGGTAGGCTCTATAAGTGTCAATACAAATACCCTTGTTTATCTTTCCCTTGGAGAGATCAAAAGCATCTAGTGAAAATTTATGGGGGTGGTCTCTCAATATCAAGGTCAATGAGGTGAGAAATGAAGAAGNTGTGAGGATTTGATCCATGCTCATATAGGCGAGCAAGACCAAAGTCTCCCAACCTACCATTCAAATCTGCATCTAATAACACATTGCTTGCTTTGACATCTCTATGCACTACCCTTTGCTCCCATTCTTCATGAAGATAAAGCAGAGCTGAAGCAACGCCTTTCAAAATTGTATACCTCTGCGCCCAACTCAAAATATTCTCTGTACTCTCAAACAAGTGTTTGTCAAGGCTACCGTTTGGCATATAATCATAAACAAGCAAAAGCTCTGCCTTGTGCCTACACCAGCCTTGAAGCCGAACTAGGTTGCGGTGCCGAAGCTGGCCGATACTCGCAATCTCTGCAATAAATTCCCTCACCCCTTGCTTGGATTCATGTGAAATCCGTTTCACTGCAACTTCCAGTCGAGTGCTGGGAATAACGCCCTTATAAACGCTCCCAAAACCTCCAAACCCCAGCAGTTCTTCATCCCTGAATCCCTTTGTGGCCACTTTAAGTTCATTGTATGGAAATCTATGAGGCCCGTATTCAAGCTCCCATTCTTCAATCACCTCACGCTGTCGAATCCTCCTAATAAGATGAACTGCTGCCAGAATTGCTACAAACGTGATACTTACAGCAGCTATGGATACCCCAACTGTGAACCTTCTAGTCTTCACCATAGAATCTGCAGATGTTATCTGAGGAAGCTTTGAGAGTTCAAGGTCCTGTGCAGGCCCATTCATCCTGAAACTCCATCCGAGTACACGATGAGCACTAGAAAGCAACCCTGTGGATGCTGAAAACCCAACGTACATATTATCAAGAAGGACATCCGATAGCATAACATGAAAAGATATCAATGGCCGATCAGGCTTCGGCATCCCCCCTGGTACAACACTTACATTTAGCCTATTCTCTGCACCATCAAAATCTATCCAGCACTGAATGCTCTTCTGAGCCTTGAGATCAAATTCCTGAACAGTTCCATTACCAGTCCTGTACCCGGCCGTTGCCGCCGTATTCGATATCAGACTGTTGATGTCCACGCCCACATGGTTATCGTCAATATCATCAAACTCAAAATCCCGAACGGTATCCAACTCCACCGCAAATATATGATTATAATCCTTCCCATTGCTGGAATAGTTGAACAGGCCAAGGTAGGGGCTGGACAAAGCTCCCTGCAATCCCTTAAACGGGGTCAACAGAAAGGCAATTCCGTGGCCTCCAAGAAGGGGGTACTGAGGGACAATGGACACA
This sequence comes from Picea glauca, assembly GCA_000966675.3. Classification (NCBI taxonomy): domain Eukaryota; kingdom Viridiplantae; phylum Streptophyta; class Pinopsida; order Pinales; family Pinaceae; genus Picea; species Picea glauca. Next base: position 6,319 of record JZKD02S1264911.1, on the reverse strand, counting down.
ACGAAGGTGGTACTGAAAGAAAAAGTGGAATTATTCGAAGAATTCTTAAACTGTAGCGGAAATGGATACAAGGCATGGCCCAACATACGCTGTGTGGTGTTCGTGAGCTCTAAAACTCCTGCAGGATTGATATTCGCCATTCCATCCAGCGTCAGATTGGAGTCTGTGAATCCATTGAAAACAAAATCATTGCATCGGGCCAATGCAAACACAGAATTCAAGAAAAGAAAACAAACCCACGAAAACATCCGGGCCATTCGATGGAACGGCTTTACCAGATGAGTTCTGGCATGGCGGAGATCGCTGGCATGGCCTGCGTCTGTATGGGGAGCGACGTAATCGGCATCGCCAGTGGACAGAAAAATATGAGTCAAAGCATTTAATTTATATTAAACAGCAAACACTGGCCAGGCCTGACGCACATGGAATATACGGCGCGCCGGCTGACATGGAACCTGGGAGGCGAGCCCAGTGTCTATGGTGATTGCTGCAAAATTGGTCTGTTTCTACCCACTGTCAGACGCGCTTCTTTTGCTTTTCCGTGGACAGAAGAAAGCCTGGCGAAGGAGGTGAAGTGTTCTAAGCTGATACAGTGTGGCATGGATCTGCAAGCCAAGTGTCCTTTAAGGTTCTAGAGGAACTCTAGAATTAATTAGATTTCGTCCGAACGGTAAGAGCGAGCGTCCATTTTTTAATGAATAAATAATGGGTTTGTGGGGGTTCTATTTAAAGAGCTGAGGTGCCTGTGTTTGTTAGCCTCGTTGGAGATGCACTGGGTTATCTAATAACCATGGTTAGAAGATTCTAGCAGGGTAGAGAGAAGGGGTGAAAAATAAGGTCTTTTTAAATATAATGTATTTAAATGTTGTTTTATATAATCTTCAGCATATGGGCGTTTTAAAAGAATGTATATAGTATTTATATAACTTTTCGCATATAGTATTTTTAAAATGCTAAATATGTGTATTTAATTGTAGTGAAGAAATTTATATAGAAACTATACAACTATTTTACTCATGTTTCATATTACTTTATTTTAGAAAATATATTTTACTCGTGTTTCATATAAATTTATTTTAGAAAACATATAGCTCAAGAAGGACCATGAAACGACCATGTTTCACTAGAGTTTCATACAATTTTCCGAAAACATATCGTTTAATCGAGACCATGTCTTAAAGTTTGATGGATAAACTTCTCAATATATCCACATTGATTTCACCTAGTATCTTCTCTAAATTTGATAATATTGTTACTTGTTTAATATATATTATTCTATATTCACTCAAACTTAAAGTTGGTTTATGGCACTATAAAGAATACGTTATGTAAAGATGTTTAGGGAAAAAGAATTAAGAAAGAAGAAGAAAAAAAAAATTGAGAAGTACCAATGCAATAAGATGGGGAAGTAATAAGATGGGGAAGTAATGAAGATGTTGAAGAAGAAAGAGTTTCCTTGGTCTATACATGTTGTTTACAAGAAGCACTTTTAATATTCAAGATCGTAAAGAAATGTGTGATGGACATGAGTCTGTGGAAGTCATTATGTTTACGATGTGTCAAATATCTATCATGTGAACTTAGAAGTTGGCTATAGGGCCTCTTCCTTCTAGTGTCAAAGGGCACGAAGTATGAAGTAATCAACCTAGTGCATATTGGTTTGGGGAACCAACCTCTAGTAAGTCATCAATGAAGGTCGAACATCTCCTAGAGGAAGAGGGCTAAGCATCTCTAGTCTTCATAAGCCATGAGTGATTAGAAAGAAACAAGTAGATCTCTAGAGAGACAAAATAATCATCACCTTATCTCTTAGTATGGAGTGCATTGGAATATAAAGTGGTCCTCGGTCTCAGGGTCTAAGAAGCAGATCGAGCAAATACTGTGCAATCTCAAGAAATATGATGATCTATCTCAATGTGAAGCTAGTTGGAGAAAACTCAAGTCAGGCGAGAGGGACCATCAAACTGCAATATAACTAGAGTATGGTGTACGTCGTGCACGGAATGCACAAGACCATCATTGCACTACAGATATAAGTTTGAGTAATGTTAAAGTTTGGGAGAAAGCGGCTTTCTACTCTCAAACCATGTGGACTGAAGGTAGGCTCTATAAGTGTCAATACAAATACCCTTGTTTATCTTTCCCTTGGAGAGATCAAAAGCATCTAGTGAAAATTTATGGGGGTGGTCTCTCAATATCAAGGTCAATGAGGTGAGAAATGAAGAAGCTATTGCATACTAACTTAAATAAGTTCCACATTCTACCTACTCCACAGAGCATCTGAGAGAAAGATATGGATATCTATGGAGACCACTATCTGAGTTGATCATCCATCTAAGCATGTGTATCATTGTCGCCACATGAAACATCACTGAAACAATGAGCGGGCTGTGCCAAATTCTATATGAATGATATCATGAGGCATCGACCTCTTAGCATGAAGATGTTTAGATAACATCGAGACATGCACTCTCTCTATCTGGTTTCAATCTACTCCCAAAAGATATAGTCCTCAAAGTTCCTCACACGCATACAAGAGGGTAGACCTATGACCAATGAGTGAAAGAATCGGATCTTTGATCGAATGTCTTGTAACTAAAGATAAAAACATTGTTTTTCAAGAGTGGTCAGAGCCTCGCAGCCCTTGCTATTGTTGGAGTTAAGGTAAAGTGTGGTTTGGAGAAGAGAACCCCTCAATATACATATGAAAAGGCTACCTCAACCCTCTCACCTTTGTAATTTATAACGATCACAATGCTTGTCTCCATTTTAGCAATGTTAAAGGCCATGATTTTTGTTTTCCTAAGATTAAATCAAAGTTGATGAGTCTCATAGAAGGAAGCTAGGATGTCAAAGTTCTCTTTAGAGGCCCCTCACTRAGTGGGGCATGAAGATAATGTCATTTGCAAATAGGAGAGTAGCAATGGAAACTCTTAAGAGTAAGCAACCATTTGAGGTACCCAATCAATCTAATCTGATTTCCTCTAGTTCATCAATATAGATTCCAAAAGCATGGGAGAGAGTGAGAAACCTTTTTTAAGTTAAAGTTGGTTTATGGCACTATAAATAATACATTATGTAAAGATGTCTAGGGAAAAAGAATTAAGAAAGAAGAAGAAAAAGAAAATTGAGAAGTACCAATGCAATAAGACGGGGATTAATGAAGACGTTGAAGAARAAAGAGTTTCCTTGGTCTATACATGTTGTTCACAAGAAGCACTTATAATATTCAAGACCGTAAAGAAATGTGTGATGGGMAWGAGTYTGTGGAAGTCATTMRGCTTACRATGTGTCAAATATCTATCATGTGAACTTAGAAGTTGGMCATARRGCCTCTTCCTTCTAGTGTYAAAGGGCACRAAGTATGAAGTAATCAACCTAGTGCATATTGGTTTGGGGAACCAACCTCTAGTAAGTCATCAATGAAGGTCGAACATCTCCTAGAGGAAGATGGGCTAAGCATCTCTAGTCTTCATAAGCCATGAGTGATTAGAAAGAAACAAGTAGATCTCTAGAGAGACAAAATAATCATCACCTTATCTCTTAGTATGGAGTGCATTGGAATATAAAGTGGTCCTCGGTCTCAGGGTCTAAGAAGCAGATCGAGCAAATACTGTGCAATCTCAAGAAATATGATGATCTATCTCAATGTGAAGCTAGTTGGAGAAAACTCAAGTCAGGCGAGAGGGACCATCAAACTGCAATATAACTAGAGTATGGTGTACGTCGTGCACGGAATGCACAAGACCATCATTGCACTACAGATATAAGTTTGAGTAATGTTAAAGTTTGGGAGAAAGCGGCTTTCTACTCTCAAACCATGTGGACTGAAGGTAGGCTCTATAAGTGTCAATACAAATACCCTTGTTTATCTTTCCCTTGGAGAGATCAAAAGCATCTAGTGAAAATTTATGGGGGTGGTCTCTCAATATCAAGGTCAATGAGGTGAGAAATGAAGAAGTTATTGCATACTAACTTAAATAAGTTCCACATTCTACCTACTCCACAGAGCATCTGGGAGAAAGATATGGATATCTATGGAGACCACTATCTGAGTTGATCATCCATCTAAGCATGTGTATCATTGTCGCCACATGAAACATCACTGAAACAATGAGCAGGTTGTGCCAAATTCTATATGAATGATATCATGAGGCATCGACCTCTTAGCATGAAGATGTTTAGATAACATCGAGACAGGCACTCTCTCTATCTGGTTTCAATCTACTCCCAAAAGATATAGTCCTTAAAGTTCCTCACACGCATACAAGAGGGTAGACCTATGACCAATGAGTGAAAGAATCAGATCTTTGATCGAATGTCTTGTAACTAAAGATAAAAACATTGTTTTTCAAGAGTGGTCAGAGCCTCGCAGGCCTTGCTATTGTTGGAGTTAAGGTAAAGTGTGGTTTGGAGAAGAGAACCCCTCAATATACATATGAAAGGCTACCTCAACCCTCTCACCTTTGTAATTTATAACGATCACAATGCTTGTCTCCATTTTAGCAATGTTAAAGGCCATGATTTTTGTTTTCCTAAGATTAAATCAAAGTTGATGAGTCTCATAGAAGGAAGCTAGGATGTCAAAGTTCTCTTTAGAGGCCCCTCACTGAGTGGGGCATGAAGATAATGTCATTTGCAAATAGGAGAGTAGCAATGGAAACTCTTAAGAGTAAGCAACCATTTGAGGTACCCAATCAATCTAATCTGATTTCCTCTAGTTCATCAATATAGATTCCAAAAGCATGGGAGAGAGTGAGAAACCTTTTTTAAGTTAAAGTTGGTTTATGGCACTATAAATAATACATTATGTAAAGATGTCTAGGGAAAAAGAATTAAGAAAGAAGAAGAAAAAGAAAATTGAGAAGTACCAATGCAATAAGACGGGGATTAATGAAGACGTTGAAGAARAAAGAGTTTCCTTGGTCTATACATGTTGTTCACAAGAAGCACTTATAATATTCAAGACCGTAAAGAAATGTGTGATGGGAAAGAGTTTGTGGAAGTCATTCAGCTTACGATGTGTCAAATATCTATCATGTGAACTTAGAAGTTGGCCATAGGGCCTCTTCCTTCTAGTGTYAAAGGGCACAAAGTATGAAGTAATCAACCTAGTGCATATTGGTTTGGGGAACCAACCTCTAGTAAGTCATCAATGAAGGTCGAACATYTCCTAGAGGAAGAGGGCTAAGCATCTCTAGTCCTCATAAGCCATGAGTGACTAGAAAGAAACAAGTAGATCTCTAGAGAGACAAAATAATCATCATTCTATCTCTTAGTATGGAGTGCATTGGAAWATAAAGTGGTCCTCGGTATCAGGGTCTAAGAAGTAGATCGAGCAAATACGGTGCACTCTCAAGAAATATGATGATCTATCTCAATGTGAAGCTAGTTGGAGAAAACTCTAAGTCAGGCAAGAGGGACCATCAAACTGCAATATAACTAGTAACTAGAGTATGGTGTACCTCGTGCACGGAATGCACAAGACCATCATTGCACTACAGATATAAGTTTGAGTAATGTTAAAGTTTGGGAGAAAGCGAATTTCTACTCTCAAACCATGTGGACTGAAGGTAGGCTCTATAAGTCTCAATACAAATACCCTTGTTTATCTTTCCCTTGGAGAGATCAAAAGCATCTAGTGAAAATTTATGGGGGTGGTCTCTCAATATCAAGGTCAATGAGGTGAGAAATGAAGAGGCTATTGCATACTAACTTAAATAAGTTCCACATTCTACCTACTTCACAGAGCATATGAGAGAAAGATATGGATATCTATGAAGACCACTATCTGAGTTGATCATCCATCTAAGCATGTGTATCATTGTCACCACATGAAACATTACTGAAACAATGAGCGGGTTGTGCCAAATTCTATACGAATGATATCATGAGGCATTGACATCTTAGCATGAAGATGTTTAGATAACATCGAGACAGGCACTCTCTCTATCTAGTTTCAATCTACTCCCCAAAGATATAGTCCTCAAAATTCCTCACATGCATACAAGAGGGTAGACCTATGACCAATGAGTGAAAGAATCGGATCTTTGATCGAATGTCATGTAACTAAAGATAAAAACATTGTTTTTCAAGAGTGGTCAGAGCCTCACAACCCTTACTATTGTTGGAGTTAAGGTAAAGTGTGGTTTGGAGAAGAGAACCCCTCAATATACATATGAAAAGGCTACCTCAACCCTCTCACCTTTGTAATCACAATGCTTGTCTCCATTTTAGCAATGTTAAAGGCCATGATTTTTGTTTTCCTAAGATTAAATCAAAGTTGATGAGTCTCATAGAAGGAAGCTAGGATGTCAAA
>JZKD02S1264900.1:0-12182 GCA_000966675.3 Picea glauca | reverse complement strand
TAATCCTTTGTTTCAATCAAGAGAGGTTAAAGAATTTGATACTAGCGGGCATATCCCTCCTAAGTGCACATTGTTCTTCAATGAATATGACTATTTTAGAGACATCCCTATGTTTTTGAATCCATATTATGAATCTTCTTTGCATCATAATGACCCTGTTCTTGATAGAAAGATCCCCAAAAATGATAATAAATTATTTGATGAATTCATTGATCATCCCTTTAAAATACAAACCCATCTAAATCATTCAATATCTTCATCATTAATGGTAAAGAATCTATTGGTTGGCATGTCTTAAAGGTGGGTGACCATTTCTTTTGGGTATTGATTAGTCATTTCTCCTCACCATACACATCTATTGGTTGGCATGTTGCCAGTCCCTCCACGTACAAATTTGTCAAACTCATAAGATATGCATGCAAAGCAGGTGACACATTCATTTACACTAAATTTCATCCGACCTGAGTCCAAGTTAATGGTTTCTTTTCCTCTATACATAAATAAAAGAAAAATAAAGGAAAATAATAATAACAATAATAATGATAAAAGTTTACGGGAAGGGATAGATTAGTTTTGGGTTGATTTCACAATTACTCACTTTATTTTATCTCTTTTATTTATTTCGCTTACTTTTATTTTTTCCCTTCTGATGGTCAAAAGTGATGGATCAATGGTGGTGATATTAAAGACTATCTATATATTTTTAACCAATTGACCAAATGTGTTTTGGTGGACAACAAACTTGCAGGTGAACCAAGTTTCCTTTCTTTGTCATAATCCCTCACCTGTCTACCATGCGCTTGCTACGCGATACATCCTCTCGTGACATTCATCTGTCCTATCCCCATATTCCTTCTTTCCCTTTCTCCATCCCCTTAATTTTGAGATGCCTCCATCATACACATTGTGGATGCTCAGGGTTAAACTTGGGTATTTCCCTCAACGCACATCCATGACAGTTTTCTAGCCTTGTAATCATTTTTTCAAGATCTAAAGAGTCCCTTCGGATTATACAACAGGACCAAACCCCCTCATACTTACAACTTTTCATGAGTTATTCCATGACGTCTCGATCCATGAATCCCTTGACCTCCATCATGTCTCCCCCTATTGTATAACTTAGTCCAACCAACCCTATCGGCCTCTTATTGTTCCACATCAAGTCACCCTCAGTCATGTTGTTACCCTATTACCCTTTCCTACAGAGAATCAAGGATCATAAGTTATTGTTTAAATATTTCACACCACTGTAAGCGATGCGCATCTGTTGGTTGGCAATTTTTTACGACAATTTGTTTCAATAGTACTTATTCAACAAAGAGTTGTTAAGCTCCCCCCCTCATTCTGCAATTTCTTACGCAAAGTTGTATGTGCTCCCGTTGAGTTATTTCTACACATTCAAGGAATATGTCTTTGGGATATCTTCTCATTCAGGAGTATTTTATGATTATAAAAACATATTGGTGATGATCATTGGTTGATATATAGGTTACAATTATTTTCAGATGAAATATGGTTCTCATGGTGCTTGACATAAATATCATGGTTCTTGACCTATGATTAAAATGACTTGTTATCCCATTTCCCACTTCCTTAACCTTGTCATAATCACCTCATAACCTTAAGTCCTTTCTCATGTCTCTCTTTTCTTAAGTATGATATCATTACCATGTCTTTTGGGATATGACTTCGGCCTCCTTTCATACTACAAAACTACACCATATTATCACATCCCATGAAAATTTTATTATTTAAAGTAAAAATGGGTCTTTACTTATCTTTAAATATGGATTAGTATATGAAGATCTATAGGCCAAATACATACATTGCCTTTTTTTTTATTACATAGAGTAATAATGTCACCTAAAAGTTTTTGACTTAACACATTTTATGTTATTATGGAAATCATTTATGCCAAAATCATAAGATGCAAGGAATTGGTGATACATTACTTATGGTTATGTAAGTTTGGGTTGTGCCCCAATTTTCCCAATTCCATGTTCCCTCTGACAATCCATCTTCAAAGATCCATTTCCATGCCAAAAAATCCCCTACAGAAGTTATCTTGAATTCTTGAGTTCAATTCCATTATTGGGGTCAAGGAACACATACTTGTAAACTTCCACAAGACAATCAAAGAAGCATTTGCATTGAAACAAAGAGAAATCCTGAAAAAATTAGTTTTGGCCATGTTCTATTTTTTTATCTCCAAATATGCAGATGTTGAGTTGTGAAGCAGCAAACAGAGGTTGTGCAAATGATCAATAGATGGAAACTTAATATCTTTCAAACATTTCCTTCTAAGAAAAATACAACAACATGCAGAGGACCAATGCAAGAAAACATATTGGAACAATTAATTCATGAAATCAAAGTATCTCTTCAGAGTAATGGAAGCTTTTCTGGAAAGTCTCAGAAAGAATCACCATCAACACTTTTGTAGAATCTCTTTTTTCTTGCCTAAAATTATGACATCAAAGGGAAGCATGATCTAGATCTTGCCAAGATCTATGAGGCTATGGCACGTACCCCAAAAGTCATCGATATTTACTGGGTAAAGGGGTATAATACTTAACATGCAGGAGATCTAACAACAGTTGTAGAACTAGTAGATGGAGCTCGATATATGGACCTTGTATACTGATTTATATAGAATTAACGTGTTAAGCGTATTCTCCATGAGGATCAGGTGGATTTGGCTAGATGAGAGAATAGTTGTGTTATTTACAAAGGATGATGATTAAACACAATAAATTATATGACACGTAATGCATGTGATGTTGGCTTTCCAGGACCATCTACATCCTTTTCGTTTATTCCATAAAGATGCAGCTAGTGACATTATATGTTATCTCAAGTCACATGATTCACCTCCGAAAGTAATTATTGATGAATAAGATAAATTTGTAGGACTTTTAACTGTCTGAAAGGAAAAGGCTTAAGAAGAAGCAACAAAATAACTAAAACTACTCCAAGAACATTTTGTTATCCATTTGGAAACCCATCCACTTTCCTAAAAAATACTTCTTGTTGTACAGGCTATTAAGAGATATCTTATATTTGGAAGATAAATGTGTCATTTCAAAAGCATTATGAAATGAAATAAAATGACTCAACCACAATAGAAGTTGAGGTTTATCAAACCAGAAAAGTGCATCATGAGATTTCAGTTGAGTCCCAATAATTGGATCCACAACATTCTCCATGGCCAGTCTTGCTATGTTGCAGTTTCATGCCAAGTAACAGGATTAAAATTGCAGGGATCAATGGTATCCAGAAGTAAAAGTTCAGTCCATGCAAATTGAAGAACACAAATATAATCGCATAACCCCATAGTTCCTAGCTAATGCCAACAGTTTCTTTGAATTCATCCTCCATAGTACGCACCATGTATCTATGAAAGGCATAGGAGAGATGCAATATGTGGTTCATGATGAAGCCCAAATGAAAAGTAGTGTAGTCTTCCTTCATTACAGATCGAAAAAAATAGTTTCAAAAAGAAAAGCATTCACAAAAGAAATGTCTTCTTTAGAATAGTACAAAAACAACTTTCAATGAAATCCATCATTAGATTGGCTGGAATGACCTTTCTTGCAGGATTCTGCCACAGATGCATGTTGTTCAGTTCTAGGATTTCCTACTCTTTCCTCTACGAATTAAAGAAAGAATATACGTTTCCTCCAACTCAGACACCAATAGAGAAGGCTTCACCATTTTTGTTATGAATTCTACGCGTACCAAGTGGATTCTATGTTTATCCTAAGTTGATATGACATTGTTTCTTTAGTTCGTTCACAAGGAAGGTTTTTATTTTATTTTAGTTATTAAATAAAAAAATGAAGCAGTGGTTCTCTATAGTCGGTCATAGCTGCATCAAACTACCAGAATGATTTATTTTGACAGGTAAACACTGCAAGTATATGTGAATACAGGATTTCGAATAATGAGTGCACCTCCTCAACCCTATGAGACTCAAACACATAAGAGACAAACGTGTCAAAATAATATGGTTATGGAGATGGTTCTTGTATAGTTTGAACTTCAATTTACAAAACTACTTAACTGAAGAAGCGGTCTACCAGACAGGATAAAAGAAGCAATGCCCAAAAAAATGGAGGAAGAATTTTTGAGAGAGAAAACTCTGACAGAGGTATGCTTGGAGTAGTGAGGTTTTCTTTTTAATTTATCATTCATCCTCTACTTTCAATAGGGATTGATGATATTGTCGGAGAAGGAGCTCTGCTAGTTTTATTTAAGGTGAAATGTTATCTTGTCAGTTTGTTGTATTCAATCCTGATTTTATTTTAGCGTTGATCAATTTCTAATGTGCAGATCCTTGCCTTGTGTTATCACCACCATCGCTCCATACCGATTTGGATAATCTCTCTTCTTTGTTTTCTCTATTGGTATTTTTATTGTAACCTTGTTCTAGAATGGCTAAAGACCATATACATAGAAGTAATAAATTATAAAATCGCATAAAAATTAAATATTGTTAAAAAGAAAAATACAAGGCGAAGGACTCACGCTTGGACTCTAGGTTAGAGGATATTTATCCTGGCACTCAATGCATATTCTTGTCTGGGGATTTAAGATTGGGGTGATATTCCTATCTCTCTTGCCTAGCCCCACGAGAGGTTGAAATGTTGAGGTTGGGGTCTCTTTTTTCCCTTGATGTCAACAAACTACAGTGTATATTCATCATTAATACCATGTAAAATCACCCTATTTGAGAAAAAGCAACATATATTTTCTTAGAAACACAATCTAAAATAAATAAAAAATGACTTCCAATAAAACTTGTACAGACTATACAGTCACTAACAACAAAAATATCTCTTGGTTTTCGTTACCAAAAATAGTACATATCCATATCTCAGTTTACGGATTTATTAGCCGTAGAGAAACACCCAGAAATTCATGCCAATACCCAGTAGAAATTTATGTGTTGGTCTATAGATACAAAACCAACAAACTATGTTGGATGACCTCCTCTAATATGTATTGTACGACATCCTCTAATGTTGAAACTGTCTAGAAATGCATGCCAATCCTCCTAGGGATGCATGCCAACTTATTCTTATTGAAAATATTTAACTCCAAGCTAGGAAACCCTCCTGGGATGCGTTCCCCTTCACCTTCCCACAACCTCTCCTAAAACATGTGCCCTCCTTCTCCTAATGATCTGCTTTTTAATGAAATTTAAAATGTAACTTCCCTAACCCTTGGTCATCTAATGAGATTGACAGAAAATATTAGATATTTCCCTCATGAGATCAATGATCATGACTTAATCATTCGTTGATCTCACTTAAGTCATTAAAGTAACACATAACATAATAAAGTCACTTTTAAAATTAAAAGACACAACTTTATAAAATCACTTTATAAAAACATAGTATAAAGTCACTAGGAGAAAAATTTGCTTGGTCACTTCTGCATCTTAAGAACTGTCAATGCAGAAGTACCTCCAAGCTACCAAATTTAAACAGATATTTACAATTCTTCTTTGGTCTCGGCTGACATTATTACCATATTATGTCATTGATGTAGGATGATTCATTGATTATTTAATCCAATTTCTAGGTGGGGTTGATTAGATTAGGGTTGTAACAGCCCCTCTATTATGACAACAAAGTGACATACAATAAGTAAAAAAAAAATTATTCGTTTGCGATTAGGAAAATAAACATCACAATTAATAACAACATCAATGTCACAATGACTGACGTATTAGTGAAACACTAATAACATGGTAACAACGTGCACGATGTAAGCTGACACAATATTACAATGAATAACAAAACACATAATGTAATCTAGTTCTAAATCAATCAAGCATCATTAATATTTATTGGTGCATTCGAACAGATGCTAACAATATTTTTATCTACAAGGCACAAGAATTCTAAAAACCCATCCAGTTACAATCGCATTAAGTCCAAGGTGCAACAAAATAAAGTAAGAAAGGACTAATCATTATGGACCTACAACGTGCGCAAACAGAGGAAGCTAATCTTGTTAAATACTAAATAGCTAAATAAAACCCAAAACTAACATGGAACTATCATTCCCTCCGTTAAATTCATGCACACAAGAACAACTGATTCTAAGTGATTGAGTGTCCTTGTTATCAATTTCACACTAGATCCCAAACCCTTTTATTACAAGGCGCCAAGAGATCAATCAAAATTGAACATCCTTTAAATTGTTTACAAATCTCTAAGGAATCAATATTGAAATAATGAGACATGTAATCCAATGCGCCAGGGGTCCGAAGACTAGAGACATCACTACTACAATTCCCCAAAATGGTAACCCCTTCAGCGTAATTTTAATAATCTTGTTTAAAGAGACCTTCTAAAGTTCTTTACGTCCATAACTGTGACAAGTTATTTGTACAAGCTCCAGACCAACCACTACTTTATATTTACCATGCATGTACTCACTTAGATGCAGTTACTAAGCTATTCATCAAATTAAGAAATCCACCAATCATTAATTCACGCAGTAATTACATTATTCTCCAATTTTTGAAATCCACCAACATTTATTTACGCAGTAATTGCATTATTCGTCATATGTTGAAATCGACCAACATTAATATACACGGAATTGCATTATTCGTCAAAGATGAAATCCACCAACATTAATTTAAGAAATAATTACATTATGTTTATGGAGCTGATAGTAATTNAGTTTGGGTTGTGCCCCAATTTTCCCAATTCCATGTTCCCTCTGACAATCCATCTTCAAAGATCCATTTCCATGCCAAAAAATCCCCTACAGAAGTTATCTTGAATTCTTGAGTTCAATTCCATTATTGGGGTCAAGGAACACATACTTGTAAACTTCCACAAGACAATCAAAGAAGCATTTGCATTGAAACAAAGAGAAATCCTGAAAAAATTAGTTTTGGCCATGTTCTATTTTTTTATCTCCAAATATGCAGATGTTGAGTTGTGAAGCAGCAAACAGAGGTTGTGCAAATGATCAATAGATGGAAACTTAATATCTTTCAAACATTTCCTTCTAAGAAAAATACAACAACATGCAGAGGACCAATGCAAGAAAACATATTGGAACAATTAATTCATGAAATCAAAGTATCTCTTCAGAGTAATGGAAGCTTTTCTGGAAAGTCTCAGAAAGAATCACCATCAACACTTTTGTAGAATCTCTTTTTTCTTGCCTAAAATTATGACATCAAAGGGAAGCATGATCTAGATCTTGCCAAGATCTATGAGGCTATGGCACGTACCCCAAAAGTCATCGATATTTACTGGGTAAAGGGGTATAATACTTAACATGCAGGAGATCTAACAACAGTTGTAGAACTAGTAGATGGAGCTCGATATATGGACCTTGTATACTGATTTATATAGAATTAACGTGTTAAGCGTATTCTCCATGAGGATCAGGTGGATTTGGCTAGATGAGAGAATAGTTGTGTTATTTACAAAGGATGATGATTAAACACAATAAATTATATGACACGTAATGCATGTGATGTTGGCTTTCCAGGACCATCTACATCCTTTTCGTTTATTCCATAAAGATGCAGCTAGTGACATTATATGTTATCTCAAGTCACATGATTCACCTCCGAAAGTAATTATTGATGAATAAGATAAATTTGTAGGACTTTTAACTGTCTGAAAGGAAAAGGCTTAAGAAGAAGCAACAAAATAACTAAAACTACTCCAAGAACATTTTGTTATCCATTTGGAAACCCATCCACTTTCCTAAAAAATACTTCTTGTTGTACAGGCTATTAAGAGATATCTTATATTTGGAAGATAAATGTGTCATTTCAAAAGCATTATGAAATGAAATAAAATGACTCAACCACAATAGAAGTTGAGGTTTATCAAACCAGAAAAGTGCATCATGAGATTTCAGTTGAGTCCCAATAATTGGATCCACAACATTCTCCATGGCCAGTCTTGCTATGTTGCAGTTTCATGCCAAGTAACAGGATTAAAATTGCAGGGATCAATGGTATCCAGAAGTAAAAGTTCAGTCCATGCAAATTGAAGAACACAAATATAATCGCATAACCCCATAGTTCCTAGCTAATGCCAACAGTTTCTTTGAATTCATCCTCCATAGTACGCACCATGTATCTATGAAAGGCATAGGAGAGATGCAATATGTGGTTCATGATGAAGCCCAAATGAAAAGTAGTGTAGTCTTCCTTCATTACAGATCGAAAAAAATAGTTTCAAAAAGAAAAGCATTCACAAAAGAAATGTCTTCTTTAGAATAGTACAAAAACAACTTTCAATGAAATCCATCATTAGATTGGCTGGAATGACCTTTCTTGCAGGATTCTGCCACAGATGCATGTTGTTCAGTTCTAGGATTTCCTACTCTTTCCTCTACGAATTAAAGAAAGAATATACGTTTCCTCCAACTCAGACACCAATAGAGAAGGCTTCACCATTTTTGTTATGAATTCTACGCGTACCAAGTGGATTCTATGTTTATCCTAAGTTGATATGACATTGTTTCTTTAGTTCGTTCACAAGGAAGGTTTTTATTTTATTTTAGTTATTAAATAAAAAAATGAAGCAGTGGTTCTCTATAGTCGGTCATAGCTGCATCAAACTACCAGAATGATTTATTTTGACAGGTAAACACTGCAAGTATATGTGAATACAGGATTTCGAATAATGAGTGCACCTCCTCAACCCTATGAGACTCAAACACATCAGAGACAAACGTGTCAAAATAATATGGTTATGGAGATGGTTCTTGTATAGTTTGAACTTCAATTTACAAAACTACTTAACTGAAGAAGCGGCCTACCAGATAGGATAAAAGAAGCAATGCCCAAAAAAATGGAGGAAGAATTTTTGAGAGAGAAAAATATTTAAGAGAAAACTCTGACAGAGGTATGCTTGGAATAGTGAGGTTTTCTTTTTAATTTATCATTCATCCTCTACTTTCAATAGGGATTGATGATATTGTCGGAGAAGGAGCTCTGCTAGTTTTATTTAAGGTGAAATGTTATCTTGTCAATTTGTTGTATTCAATCCTGATTTTATTTTAGCGTTGATCAATTTCTAATGTGCAGATCCTTGCCTTGTGTTATCACCACCATCACTCCATCCCGATTTGGATAATCTCTCTTCTTTGTTTTCTCTATTGGTATTTTTATTGTAACCTTGTTCTAGAATGGCTAAAGACCATATACATAGAAGTAATAAATTATAAAATCGCATAAAAATTAAATATTGTTAAAAAGAAAAATACAAGGCGAAGGACTCACGCTTGGACTCTAGGTTAGAGGATATTTATCCTGGCACTCAATGCATATTCTTGTCTGGGGATTTAAGATTGGGGTGATATTCCTATCTCTCTTGCCTAGCCCCACGAGAGGTTGAAATGTTGAGGTTGGGGTCTCTTTTTTCCCTTGATGTCAACAAACTACAGTGTATATTCATCATTAATACCATGTAAAATCACCCTATTTGAGAAAAAGCAACATATATTTTCTTAGAAACACAATCTAAAATAAATAAAAAATGACTTCCAATAAAACTTGTACAGACTATACAGTCACTAACAACAAAAATATCTCTTGGTTTTCGTTACCAAAAATAGTACATATCCATATCTCAGTTTACGGATTTATTAGCCGTAGAGAAACACCCAGAAATTCATGCCAATACCCAGTAGAAATTTATGTGTTGGTCTATAGATACAAAACCAACAAACTATGTTGGATGACCTCCTCTAATATGTATTGTACGACATCCTCTAATGTTGAAACTGTCTAGAAATGCATGCCAATCCTCCTAGGGATGCATGCCAACTTATTCTTATTGAAAATATTTAACTCCAAGCTAGGAAACCCTCCTGGGATGCGTTCCCCTTCACCTTCCCACAACCTCTCCTAAAACATGTGCCCTCCTTCTCCTAATGATCTGCTTTTTAATGAAATTTAAAATGTAACTTCCCTAACCCTTGGTCATCTAATGAGATTGACAGAAAATATTAGATATTTCCCTCATGAGATCAATGATCATGACTTAATCATTCGTTGATCTCACTTAAGTCATTAAAGTAACACATAACATAATAAAGTCACTTTTAAAATTAAAAGACACAACTTTATAAAATCACTTTATAAAAACATAGTATAAAGTCACTAGGAGAAAAATTTGCTTGGTCACTTCTGCATCTTAAGAACTGTCAATGCAGAAGTACCTCCAAGCTACCAAATTTAAACAGATATTTACAATTCTTCTTTGGTCTCGGCTGACATTATTACCATATTATGTCATTGATGTAGGATGATTCATTGATTATTTAATCCAATTTCTAGGTGGGGTTGATTAGATTAGGGTTGTAACAGCCCCTCTATTATGACAACAAAGTGACATACAATAAGTAAAAAAAAAATTATTCGTTTGCGATTAGGAAAATAAACATCACAATTAATAACAACATCAATGTCACAATGACTGACGTATTAGTGAAACACTAATAACATGGTAACAACGTGCACGATGTAAGCTGACACAATATTACAATGAATAACAAAACACATAATGTAATCTAGTTCTAAATCAATCAAGCATCATTAATATTTATTGGTGCATTCGAACAGATGCTAACAATATTTTTATCTACAAGGCACAAGAATTCTAAAAACCCATCCAGTTACAATCGCATTAAGTCCAAGGTGCAACAAAATAAAGTAAGAAAGGACTAATCATTATGGACCTACAACGTGCGCAAACAGAGGAAGCTAATCTTGTTAAATACTAAATAGCTAAATAAAACCCAAAACTAACATGGAACTATCATTCCCTCCGTTAAATTCATGCACACAAGAACAACTGATTCTAAGTGATTGAGTGTCCTTGTTATCAATTTCACACTAGATCCCAAACCCTTTTATTACAAGGCGCCAAGAGATCAATCAAAATTGAACATCCTTTAAATTGTTTACAAATCTCTAAGGAATCAATATTGAAATAATGAGACATGTAATCCAATGCGCCAGGGGTCCGAAGACTAGAGACATCACTACTACAATTCCCCAAAATGGTAACCCCTTCAGCGTAATTTTAATAATCTTGTTTAAAGAGACCTTCTAAAGTTCTTTACGTCCATAACTGTGACAAGTTATTTGTACAAGCTCCAGACCAACCACTACTTTATATTTACCATGCATGTACTCACTTAGATGCAGTTACTAAGCTATTCATCAAATTAAGAAATCCACCAATCATTAATTCACGCAGTAATTACATTATTCTCCAATTTTTGAAATCCACCAACATTTATTTACGCAGTAATTGCATTATTCGTCATATGTTGAAATCGACCAACATTAATATACACGGAATTGCATTATTCGTCAAAGATGAAATCCACCAACATTAATTTAAGAAATAATTACATTATGTTTATGGAGCTGATAGTAATTNCCAATGGTTACAATCATTAGGAATAGTGGCTTTTAATTTTCAAGAACTTTTCATGAAATTTTCATTGGAAGGAAAAGAAATTGAGTTAAGAGGTATCACAAGGAAGCCCGGTAAGATGATAAGCTCTAACGACATGACAAAATTATTGAAAAAGGGGCATCAAGGCGTTATTGCTCACTAGATGTTCAAACATCTAAGCCATCTATTCCTCAAGATCTCTAAAGGATCATTGATAAGCATTCCAAAGTATTTAAAGATATTCCCAAAGGTCTCCCGCCCACTCGAAATCATGATCATGAAATTCACCTAATTCCTGGGAGTGTTCCTCCTAAAATCAGGTAATACAAACACCCTTACACCCAGAAGAGTGAAATTGAGCGCATGGTTGAAGAAATGTTAGAGGTTGGCATTATTATACCTAGCCAAAGTTCTTACTCTGTACCAGCGGTAATGGTATTCAAGAAAGATAGCTCATGGCATATATGTCCAGATTATAGAGAGCTCAACAAGATCACTATTAAACATAAGTTTCCCATTCTCCTCATTGATGAATTGTTAGATGAACTACATGGAGAAATCTATTTCACAAAATTGGATCTCCATTCAGGGTATCAACAGATTAAAATGAAGGAAGAAGTTATCCCAAAAACAACATTTTGAACTCATGAAGGCCATTATGAATTTTTGGTCATGCCTTTTGGCCTTACAAATGCACCTTCCACATTCCAAGGGTTGATG
>JZKD02S1264889.1:0-12182 GCA_000966675.3 Picea glauca | reverse complement strand
ATGTAGAAATATATATATATATATATATATATATATATATATATATATAATTAAAAATATTTTTATAAATAAAAAATATTATATAAAAAATAAAATTTTATTCATTTAAAAAAACAGGTTTAATTAAAAAATGATTAAGGCAATTATTGAATTTAAAGGTATGTTTTTTTTTAATAGGATAGCAAAGTTTAACTCCTTCAGTTAAGGTATATATGGCATCAAACTTGATTTAAAAGGTTTTTAGAAATTATCTCAGTTAATATTAAGGATCATACAGCTAACATTAAGCACTATGCAGAAAATTAATCATTGACTATGAGATTATGTCAGCTAATATTAAGCACTATACAGTAAATCAATCATTATCTCTGCTATGTTTTTAGAAATTATCTCAGCTAATATTAAGCATCATACACCTAACATTAAGCACTATGCAGAAAGTTAATCATTGACTATGAGATTATGTCAGCTAATATTAAGCACTATACAGTAAATCAATCATTACCTCGCTGGGAGGTTTTTAGAAATTATCTCAGCTAATATTAAGCATCATACAGCTAACATTAAACACTATGCAGAAAGTTAATCATTGACTATGAGATTATGTCAGTTAATATTAAGCACTATACAGTAAATCAATCATTACCTTGCTGCGAGGTTTTTAGAAATTATCTCAGCTAATATTAAGCATCATACAGCTAACATTAAGCACTATGCAGAAAGTTAATCATTGACTATGAGATTATGTCAGCTGATATTAAGCACTATACAGTAAATCAATCATTACCTCGCTGCCAGATTTTTAGAAATTATCTCAGCTAATATTAAGCATCATACAGCTAACATTAAGCATTATGCAGAAAGTTAATCATTGACTATGAGATTATGTCAGCTAATATTAAGCACTATACAGTAAATCAATCATTACCTAACTGCAAGGTTTTTAGAAATTATCTCAGCTAATATTAAGCATCATACAACTAACATTAAGCACTATGCAGAAAGTTAATCATTAACTATGAAATTATGTCAACTAATATTAAGCACTATACAATAAATCAATCATTACCTCGAGGTTTCTAGAAATTATCTCGCTGCATTTTCATAATCTCCGTTTACCATAATCTTTCCCTGTATATGTGAACATCTTCCCATGTATATATGAACAGCAATAACAACCTGTTTTCTACCCTCCCAACGGTTATTATCTCGATATTGTTTGCCTACCTTTGATTTGTCTGCCAAGATCTCCTCTCTCTTTTTTTCTAGGGTTTTCATTTTTATTGTAGTTCTTGAGCAATTTGGTGGTATAAACAATGGCTTCAGCTGAAACAACTGCAGAGCCTGTAGCCAACAATGTTATAAAGGAAAAGAAGCCGAGGGCTTCCAAGGGATCCAAACCGCCACCCTCTCATCCCACATATCTCCAGGTTTCAATTCTTAGACCCTGAATTTTCTTCCAGGTTTCAATTCTTAGACCCTGAATTTTCTTCCGACATTAAATTTTGAACTCAAAGATCTAATTTTTTTCCTTTCGTTTTTTTTTGGCAGATGATCACGGAAGCGATTACTTCTTTGAAGGAGATGACCGGATCTAGCCAGTATGCCATAGCAGCCTATATCGGCGGCAAGTATCAATCCCAACTCCCCACCAATTTCAAGAAGCTGCTAACAGTTCAGCTGAGAAATCTTGCCAAATCTGGCAAGCTCACCAAGGTCAAGAACTCCTTCAAGCTTTCCGAGGAGATGAAGAAGCCTGTGAAGCCCAAAGCCCCGGCCAAGAAGCCCAAGGCAGCGCCCGGGTCCAAGAAGGCTCCGAAGCCCGCTAAAATCCGCGCCAAAGTAGTCAAGGCTCCTAAGGTCCCCAAGCCGAAGCCTGCAGCGTCCCCTAAGAAGGTAGGGGAGGCAGCAACGCCTGCGAAGAAGGTTGCCCCTGCCAAGAAGCCTGCCATGGCTGTAAAGAAGGCGGCTCATCCGTAGCCCATGAAAGCGGCGCCTGCTGCAAAGAAGGCCAAGAAATTAGATCGGGCGGTTATATTTCTAACTGTGAACTAGGCCGATATTTGACATTTTGCATGGCCTCCTGTGGTCATAGATGTCCATGCTCGTTATTGTTATCGTTTTTTCTGTTTACAGAAGGGAATTAGTACTCGGATGTTTTAGTAGGCAATTAAGAGTCAAACTTCTGTCTAAATTAGGAATTGATGTTATACACCGTTATAAAAAAGCTGTGTTTTTTTCATTAATATATTGAAAACAGAATTTAGTAAGATGGTAATATTTTGTTTTAAAAAAAAATTGAGATGATAAAAAAAAAATTATTAAGAGATTGTTTATAATAATAATAATAATAATCTATTTTTAAGGTCACAGCTAAGTTAAACATTTGATTGGTATCTTCTAGGAATTCTCTTTTTAAAGATTTGATTAAAATCTACAAAGATATCACATACTCTACCTCCTTAAATTTTAAATATTTTAAAATTAAATATTATGATTTAATGATAAGATGAGATATTATTATATTAATAATTGAAAATCAAATTAATGAAAAAAAGATTTTAGATTATAAGTTGATCTAAATTAAAAATAAATAAATAAATAAATAAATAGATTACAAATTAGTTTATATAAAATTAAAATAATCAATTTTTTGTTTTTTTATTGAATGGAATTTAGTAAGCCTTTTTTTCTTAATTTGAATTATTGTAATTTAGTTCTTTATAATTAATTTTCTTTAATTAAAAAGTGCTACAATTACTTCATTTATTTTCAATTAAAAGATATTATAGTTAATTTGTAATATCTCTTTCTTAATTTTCAATATTGTAATTTAGATTTTTATAAAATAAAATTTAATTAAAAATTGAGACAATTAATTCATTTATTTTTCATTTGAAAATATTATGATTATTGTAATTGATTTGTTGTATTTAAATTAAAATTTAATGAAATTATTTATTTTGTTAAAATTTATTTAAAAGTTTTATTTGATTTCAATTGGTGTATGAGACCTCCTTATTTGTGGAACAAGGGATTTAACTACTAAAGGTATACATACCCTACCTTTCGAGATTTAAACTTGTGACATCTAAGGAGGAAACACATGTTCTTAACCATTAGACCCACTTAGGTTATATATATATATATATACCTTGAATCTTAAGAATGTATTAATAACATGAGGGGTGGTAGGTGTGGGGATCATCCTTGATCTTGGGAGAAGAGAAGAACTAAAATATGAATGGGTTTTAGGGATAGCCACATACAATCATGTATAGGTGTATGCACTCCTTTAGATATTTTTATCTATAAATACAACCAATGTGAAGATTTTGATAGTTATTGGGGATTCATTCATAACCATCAATTTTATGAATAATAAGAAAATCGTGTTTGACACTAAGCTGGCTTGCCTCATTGCTAGAATAAATAAGGAGGCTCTTTGGTTTAAGGATATTACTTTTTTCCAAGTCTGGAAGGTGCTAAATTGGCAAGTATATACCCTTGCCAATAGGACCTCAAGATTGAATGAAGCAACCTTAGTTAAAAATGGCCCTCTTTTTTTTTTAAGCTATCCCTCAGGTTCATGATTAATGTCAAGTTATGCATGTTACCATGTTCCAAGTTTGTTAAACCACGTATGCCAATTCAATAAAGTAAATATAGTATATTTAGATGGAAGCGGGATGGCCTTATGACATCCCCATATATGCTAGTCTTAATGCATTGTTGAAAATTTGAAGCTCGGGAAGTTTTTATGCAGGACTTCCATTGAAAAATTTAAGGATCCATACTTATCTTAAAGTGTAGAAACCTTGACAAATATTACTAATTCCTAAAAGGTCAACCATAAAATGGTTGGAGATATATTTGTAAAAATATTAAAATTTCTAAAGATTTTATATAGTTTCTAGAAAATTTTGACTATTTTTAGAGTAAAATACTTTTATCTTATAAAAAATGGATGAATACAATGGAAATTGGCAAATCTTCTTTTGGGGCAAACATGGAAAATTAGTCCATGGGTGAAATTTAGGTCCTAAAATTTTTTGAGGCAATAGGAAGGTGAGATTATATGGATCGGGGGGGTAGGTGTGACATTTGATGAGTAGAATTGGCGGCGGTTGGCTTTGCTTTTGTTGGATATTTGGGTAAGCCTTCATATTCAAGCTCTATTGGCATTCTCTAGTGATTTCTATCTTGGTTTGGTGCTTTGTGTTGGCTCTTGAATGGAGCTTTGTTGGATTTGGCTTCTCACTTTGGGTTCTCAACATTAGAATTAGGGGGTTTGGGCTTCTCGCCCTTTTGCTTATGGTTAGACTTCTATTGGGGAATGTTTTGAATTTTAAACTCTAGGTTTTGAATGACTCCAAGGAAGGACCCTCGGGCTAGTTGTCAGTGACCACTGTGAGTTTGTAATTTTCTTGTGCGGTGTGTTATCTTGTGTCAGTTGTATATTTTCTCTCTTGGGTTGGTAGTTTGACCTATTGGGTGTTTCCTATGCATAATGTTTGGAAAGGCTTGGTCCATCCTTTTGGATTTGTCCCTTTGGATTTTTGTTGTATAATCTTCGTTTGTGCATCTGTGGGAGATTTGGGATATCGATTACAAGGGAAATCATGAAATGCACAGAGTTTCATGTATGCATGAGGATTTCATCAATAGTAATAGGATGTATTCTTAATGATAACAAAGGTTCATGGGAATGAACACCAATGCATTTCCCAAAATGCAATGATCATGAACACCCTTGTGCAACAAAAAATGTAAATTTTGGTTATGCAAGTTGAATGTACAATGTTAAGGAATGTGATGATCCAAGTGGATATTGGTGGCCACCCACATATTCCAACTGGCTCCTCTTGACAGTGTTTAGTTCAGCACGTTCTTCTGCAATTCTTTGTAATTGTGGATTCTACACTTGCAGGGATGTCTGAAGTCCTACACAACTTCCAGGTGGAGATTGGTGGTCGCCCACCTAATCCAACTGGCTTATATTGGAAATTTTCATGTCATTACATCTTTTTGTACTTCGAGGGCCGTTTTGGGGCCCTAAACAGTGTTTTTTTGTCTTTTCACAGTCAAACCATAGATAAAGTCAGAGTTTGATGACATAATGTGTAGTTATCGAAAATACCTTTCCAACAGGCTATCACGCACCTAAAACGGAGGTCGTATGCAAAATTTACGACCCGAGAATTTGAGGTACCAACTTACCCATCAGAGTCTACATAAATTTTAGTGTTTCATCTCCTAGGGTTAGGTTTTTGGATGTCTAGGGTTTTGCATTAATGAGTAATGTTAAAAAGGGCTTTGGAGCCTCATTGTAATCATTATGCTCAGACGGATGTGCGTAGTAGCCACATCTCTTCTCAGAGATAGCTACCACCATTCGAGCAAGTTGTTTCAGTTCTGCAGTTTTACAATTTTAGCCTATTTTATTTATTCAATAGAAGTTATTGTTCACTGGATGTCTGTTGTTGTTCTCTATATATCTGTGTTATGGTATTCAATTTGTTGTTCATTTTGTTCCACTCATAAATCTGGATCAATGGTATCAGATTGGTCCACTCTTCATGTGTTTTTCTTTGTGCATGTCCTCGACAAGATCTGGGTACAAGAAGTTGTGACTTGAACCAGTCGAGCCTTTGCAAGATCGGTTGCGCCGATCCTGACCATAACTCAAGGGGGATGAGAAGAAATATGATGGAGCAGGAGATCCTTTGAAAATGTTTCTCAAGGAAGCCCTTGCGCGAAAAAGGAACAAGATGATGGACAAATTTGCACAGATCCTTCAGCGACTTCCCACAGGAGACGCATCTTCATCAAGTGGCCACACAACCCCCTTCAAGGTACAAGTAAATTTTGATATTCCATTATTTGAAGGACTGATAGATGCAGATGTTGTAGATAAATGGTTGAATCTACTAGAAGGGTATTTTCAGTCCACAATTTTTCCAATAGGGAAAAGTTTACTTTTTCACTCCTCAAGGTCGTCCCCCATGCTAAGGACTGGTGGGATACGTACTCTAAGAAAAGGGCCACAAAGGAATCTGCAATATTTACGGTCGCCCCCACCTGGGATTCCTTCAGGAATGTCATTAAAGAACAATACTACCCTGTTGGAAGCTATGAGGACCAGTACACAAGATGGACCATGTTGTGTCAAGAAAGGGACCAGGCAATACTAGATTTCACCAATATTTTCCATACTCTGCGCACCAAATTGGGTATCAAAGACTCTGAATGACATCTGGTGCTCAAATATCGTAGTTGTCTGCATAGATACATTCAAATAGAAATGGATTTTCTCAACATTGCATCATTAGGTGCGGCTTATAAATATATTATCAAGATTGAGCATAAATTTAAGCAGAAGAGGCAAGAGTTTGGATCTGCAAATTCCTCATAGATGAAGTAGGGAAAAGGTGGTCCCAACCCACCAAACAAGGGACAAAGAAAAGATGGCTTCTCTCAAGACAACCAGCCCAAGCCGCAACCCAAGAAGGGTAATGAGAAGTAGAAGAAGGACACGGGAAAGTGGTATGAATACCATAAAATCCCTTGGCACAACACTGAAGAATGTCACTCTAAGCAGTCACTAGTGGTCGAGTTGAAAGCTTCCAAGTCAAAGGTAGATTCTGACTCCGAATCAAATCTAGAAAGTGGGAAGAGGATCATCAATGTCGAACCCAGTTCCATTGTCACTACCACCAAAGTCCAACCAAGTGAACCAGAAGAACTAGAGGAAGGAGAACGCCTCTTTCACTCCCAAATGTGGGTAAAGGGGACTCTGTTTCATTTCATTGTTGATAGGGGCAGTCAGAAGAACCCGATTTCAACTGAGATTGTCAAACAGCTAGACCTACTGATAACACCGCACCAACATCCCTACACAATCGAATGGCTTCGACAAGGACGAGATCTTTGCGTCATCCAATAGTGTCGTCTACCCTACAACATCAAGCCCTTCAAAGACGAGGTATTGTGTGATATTTCTCCCCTTGAAGTTTGTGATGTTCTTTTAGGCCACCCATATTTGTGGAAGCAACATGTTGTGTATGAGTCTAGACCTCGCAGTGTTATTATTACTTTGGGTAGACAATTATACAGGATACCAGAGGTAGCATTGCCTACCGCTATTTCTTTAATCTCTTCTAAGTAATGCAGTAAGGTCATTTCACAGACTAATAAGTTTGTCTTCTTTGTGATTTGTTCTCGTAGTAAGCATAAGGTCATCACCACATCTGTGACCTCTACACAGAGCCTCTCTTTATAGCAGAAGCAAGTGGACGAGATCGTGGAAGATTACAAATACATCTTCTCCTCACCCATCGAGGTATTGACGCACTGCCAAGTCAAGCATCTAATTGATCTAACCCCTGATGCACCACTGCCTAATGGACCAGTATATCATCATTCACTGATGGAAAATGACGAAATCAAGTGCCAGATCCAAGAGCTGCTTCAAAAAGGGCACATCTGACCAACCTCCTCCCCTTGTAGAAGCCCGATTGTGCCGGTGAAGAAGAAATACGGGACCTGGCGGATTTGCATTGATTACAAAGCATTAAACAAAATCATAGTCACGAACCGATACCTAATTCCCCGAATTGATGACCTTCTTGAACAATTCAAGGAGGAAAAGTTCTTCAACAAGATTGACCTAAATTCTAGCTACCACCAGGTTCCCATCAAACCAACTGATGTATGGAAGACAACTTTCAAATCTAAATAAGGTCTCTTTTAATGGTTGGTCATGCCCTTTGGCTTAACAAATGCACCAACAACTTTCATGAGATTGATGGATGATGTATTGAGACCCTTCACCAAATATTTTGTGGTGGCATATATGGATGACATCCTCATCTTCAACAGAACTTGGGAGGAGCACATGTAGCATACTCAGTTGGTTTTGGGCACTCTGCGACAACACAAGCTATATGAAAACTTGGAAAAATGCTCCTTTGGCATGAATAGGGTCCAATACTTGGGCTACATTGTTGATGAGCATGGAGTACATGTGGATCCAGCTAAGATCCGAGTCATCCGTAATTGGCCAACCCCAACCACACTAACTGAGCTTTAGAGCTTCTTGGGACTTGCCAACTTCTACCGAAGTTTCCTGTTGGGATTATCCCATATTGCATGGGCCCTTAGCCAAGTAACCAAGGGCGATGGAAAGGAAAAGTTCACATGGGGACAGGAACAACAACAATCATTTGATGATCTGAAGCATCACTTGTGCTCAGTTCCAATACTCTCCTTACTCGATTTACAACAACCGTTCGATATTGAAACTGATGCCTCTGACTATGTTGTAGGCACAGTTCTCACTCAGCACGGTCATCCAGTAGAATACCATAGTGAGACACTCTTATATATTGTCAGGTAATACCCCACCTATGACAAAGAAATGTATTCCATTGTGCAAACTGTCGTTAATGGAAACATTACATTCTGGGAAAGGAGCAATCATCCACACTGATCACAAGACTTTGGAATTCATACAGACACATGGGAAGTTGCAGAACAACCACCATCAAAAGTGGTCCACATACCTACAACAATTCCATATCAACATCAAGTATAAAACAAGGAGCACAAATCGTGTCGTTGACTACCTTAATCGCACTCCCATTGCTGCATTCACCACAATGCTCCATTCCTATGAGCATGAGTCATCTGAGTGGCCCCAACTTTATCAGTGTGACCCTGACTTCACCACCACCTATCAACTCTTGGGTACAAGAGCGAATGTCACTAATTTTCACATCCATGATGGACTATTATTCCATCTGGGCCACCTCTGTGTTCCCACTAGTGAGCGTGCACAAATGATTTGGGAGGCTCACTACAGTTGGATAGCAGGACATTTTTGCGTGGAAAAAGTTGTGCTCATTCCTTAGAAACATTTTTATTGGCCAAAACTTCGATAAGACGTCAGCAAGTATATTTGATCTTGCACTGCATGTTCCATTAACAAGCTAACCATCAAGAAGTAAGGCTTATACATCCCTCTTCCTACTCCCGAGAGGCCTTGGGAATCCATCTTGATGGATTACATGTCTGGCCTTCCATCCACCAAGCACGATAATGATTGTGTATTTGTGGTGGTTGATCAGTTTTTGAAGATGATCGTTATCACAGCCTTCAAGAAGAGCATCACAACGACAAATACTGCCAAGATCTTCTTCGAACAGGTGTGGGTCCATTTTGGGATACCACATACAATCACCTTAGATCATGAAAACAGGTTCCTAAACACATTTTGGTTGAGTCTCTGGTCACTCTTGGACACCAAGCTCACTAAATCCACTACTTTCCACCCCCAAATCGATGTCCAGACAGAGGTCGTCAATCAAATGATTGTGAACATATTGTGCATGTACAAATCTAAGCATCCACGTACATGGGATGAGACTCTTCCCTATGTTCAACACAACTACAACAAGGCTCTCCATAGCTCCATCGACCATAGCCCATTCCAGGTGGGACTGGAATTCGAACCCTTGGGTCCCATTGATGTTGCACTACCTCTTGCAACCACACATGTTGAATCTTCCCATGTTCAATCTGAGGTTGAAAAATCCACCAGATTCATTGAGCGGATTCAGCACATCCTCCAACAAGTCCATGAAATTTTTCAGAAAGCCAATGTTAAGTACAAGCAGCGCCATGATCAACACCGGGTACCGCACCAATTTTAGGTGGGAGACAAGGTCTGGTTACATTTGTAGAAACTTACATGGCCCCATCAGAAGCTCCACCCACTTCGCTATGGGCCTTACACTATCACCAAGGTTTTGGGTAGAAATGTTTTTGAGCTCAACACTCCACCCTTCCTTGGCTTGCACCCAGTGTTCAATGTGGACCTCCTTCGGCCATATTTTCCACCATTATTGGACACCTCAGAGATTGCAGAACAATTGACACCAACATAACTCAACCCTGACTGCATGGAACACACATCCACTGATAAGATAGTGGACACACATGTCAAGGGCACTTGCCAGCAGAGGATCCAACTTTATTGAGTTGTCAAGGCAAGACAACTCCTACACCAAGGAAAATGGCTTACCCAGGGCCAAATTCAACAGAATTTACCTCACCTGATGGGGGCACTCAACACAATGGATACCATTGCTTCCTAAGGGGGGAGGACTGATCTAGGTGGACATTAGTAGCTACCCACCTATTTCAACTGGCTCCTCTTGACAGTTTTTAGTTTAACATGTTCTTCTGTAATTCTTTTTAATTGTGGTTTCTACACTTTCGTGGTTGTCTGAAGTCCTACATAGCTTCCAGGTCGATATTGGTGGCCGCCTACCTAATCCAACTGGCTTATTTTGGAAATTTTCATGTCAGTACATCTTTTTGTACTTCTAGGGCTGTTTTGGGGCCCTAAACAATTTTTTTTGGCTTGTCATAGTCAAACTATAGAAAAAGTCAGAGTTTGATGACATAATGTGCAGTTCTCTAAAATACCTTTCCAATGGGCTATCTCACGCCTAAAACGAAGGTCGTATGCAAAAGTTACAACCCTGGGAAGTCGAGGTACCAACTTACCCATCGGGGCCCACATAACTTTTGGTGTTTCATCTCCTAGGGTTAGGTTTTTAGATGTCTAGGGTTTTGACATTCATGAGTAATGTTAAAAAAACCTCTGGAAAGCCTCATTGTCATCATTTTGCTCAGACAAATGTGCATAGCTGCCACATCTCTTCTCAGAGATAGCTACCACCATTCGAGAAAGTTGTTTCAGTTCTGCAGTTTTATAGTTTCAACCTATTTTATTTATTCAATAGAAGTTATTATTCATTGGATATCTGTTGTTTTTCTTTGTATGTTTGTGTTATGGTATTCAATCTATTATTCATTTTGTTCCACTCATAAATCCGAATCATATGATTTGTTACCTCACTAAAAGTTTCCAATTTGTTGCTTCAAACTTTAGATTAGTAAATTATGTTCATAATAATCCTAAGAAAGAAGAAAAGATCCACCAAATGGTTGAAGAGATGAACTTATATTGAAGAAGATAATGCACTTTACAAGCTTATTTTTCATTATTATTTTTTAATTTATATAGAACAATATTGATACTAGATGTTTTTTCTAGAATATATACTAGTAAAATCTTTTTGAAATCCTATGTGAAGGATGATCTAGACTTCTTTGTACTTGAGACATGTTATTGGATAGTTATGTTAGTTTTTGTTAAGAAATGGTATTTTTTATTATTATATTGTTTAATATAATTGCATGGTATTTTTAATAAAATATTAACCATTTTTATTAAAAAAAAATAACATAAAGACTTTTATTTTCAACACGTGTAACAAACATAAACACCGTTATAAAATATAAATATATTATTGGAAAATCTTGAATCTTAGTTAAATATTAATAAGAATTTTTTTTATCAACGATGTGTGTAATATACACATACATTTTCAGGGTTTTTCTGAGATAGATTTTTGTTTCCAGTTTCACTACTTTTGGCCACTTGTTGATGCCTAATATCTTAAATGTTAGAGAATTCTCATGATCCATATAGAATTCTAATAGTATTTTCCACCATGTTTGTGTTTGTTATTGGTGGGGTTTGTTTGTTGTTTGTACTTGTTATTGGTTGGGTATGTTTGTTGTTTGTGCTTATTGTAGTTTAAGAATATGAAAACAAAGAAAGAAGATATATATTTTCACGACTTTTTTTTTCCAATTATTTTAATTTAGGTAAATCTATTTACACACAAAAAAAACTTAAAGTAATAATCAGTTTTCCGATAATCATAAGTTCACGGTATCTACATGGTATTGGTTTTTTAAAGAACACAAAGATCACATTTTGTCAAACTGCAACTCTAAAGTCAATCACATTAATAATAAATAAAAATTATTATGTTAAAAATAAAAACACTAGTGTTTACACATCATTGATAAATTTTCTTTTAATTAACATTTAATTAAGATTCAAGATTTTCCAATAATATATTTATATTTTATAATGATGTTTATGTATTATTTATATTTTATAATGGTGTTTATGTTTGTTACATGTGTTGATAATAAAAGTTTTTATGTTATTTTTTTATAATAAAAATGGTTAATATTCTATTAAAAATAGAATGCAATTATATTGGACAATATAGTAATAGCTTGTTATATTAGAAAAA
>JZKD02S1264878.1:0-12182 GCA_000966675.3 Picea glauca | reverse complement strand
CTCATGGTTATTATGTATTTCTCTTATCTTTTTTGTATCACATAATTAAGAACATGGGGAGATACCTTGATGAAATGGTGAGTAGGTAGTTTCACTGGTTGTACAACTTCACCTGACATTTTTAGGACCTCATCTTCAGGGCCCAGGGCCCAGGTAGGTAGGTAGGTCATTTGATTTCCCTTGCACTTGAATTTGCTTGATCATAATAGATTAGTTGCATTTACTTATATTTGCATTTAATATCTCATTTTTCATTTGACTCTTCTTGAATTATCGCATAGTTTCTTTACTTCATTTTCTTTCATCATATTACATGTTAGTTTATAATTGTTTGAAAAGTGCGAAATTTTCTTTTAAAGATTAGTTGAAATTTTGGATTTTTGATCATATGGACAAAGGGTGAGTGAGCCACCCTCAATATCCAACAATTTGCTTGTTTCAATGTGTGTAGTCATAAGTCTTACCAGGATATGTTGAGGTTCTCATGCACTCTACGATGAGTACATGCCCCTGAGTAGGAGCCATATGTTATACCCCATTTCTAGGGATAACTAAGGAAATGATATCTTGAGGCCCACAAGTAGAATACATGGAGTACCGAGAGGAATATGAGTAGGCAGGGGCCCTTATCATACCACACATCACCATCTGATTGATAGCAACAACATCCACCACACCCATCTTAGTCCACAGAGGAAAATAGATCTTGCTCCATGAGATAATAAGTATGGTATTGTGGTAAGTGTCATTCTAATATTTGAAGAATTTGAACATGTTGCAAAGGATCCTTTCTTGATTTTGAAAATATTTGCTTAGCAATTATGCCTTTCCCCCTATTTCACCTTGGTGAGTGTCATGGTTTCCTAGTAAGTGGCCACCCTCATGGAAATGGTTTCTATTAGGGCATTTTATTGAAGGGTCATCATACCATTCCCACTCATAATTTCCACCTTCCATCACTTCTTCCCCTCAGTTTCCCCACCTTTTAGGTTTTTGGGATTATTGACCCAAGAAGGGCATGTACCTCATTTCATGGGAATAAGTCGCCATTAGGCTCAGAGGTGCCGTAGCAAGAAAATAATGCAATAAGGCTCACCCTGAGATCC
Source organism: Picea glauca (assembly GCA_000966675.3). NCBI lineage: Eukaryota > Viridiplantae > Streptophyta > Pinopsida > Pinales > Pinaceae > Picea > Picea glauca. Next base: position 11,076 of record JZKD02S1264878.1, on the reverse strand, counting down.
CAAGAGAAATGAAACACTTCTCAAAAAACAAAAGTAAGGGAGCCATAAAATAAATAATTAATCAATAACTTAAACTTTCCAAGGTAGAGCGTTTATGGGCTATGCATTTCCTTTTAGTGCCCCTTATTGACTTCAACTTGGAAAGGCATGCAAACCAAGGTAGAGTGTATTTGGTCTATGAATTTCCCTTTTAGTTCCCCTTACTGTATTCAACTTGGTGACACATGAAAAGTAAATGGCTAATAAAGAGTTTGGAAAAAAATGTCTTAAAAACCAAAAGAGAAAAGAGACGTGTCTAGCCCTCAACAAAGGCGCTCATAAACGAGACAAAACAAGCCCTTGTATGTCATGAAACCCCATACTGAGAAGTCTAATCCCATCCACATAACATTCAATACATGGCCTAAAGAGGTTTCTCCTTGGGAACTTCCCCTACTTGAAGAATTAGTTTACCCAATAAGGCACTATGACACCCCTCCCATATCTAAATTTGGCAAATTGTATAAGGTCTTTGGGAATTTGTTTATTTATAAAAGGGGGGATTTGATGCACATGTTCGGGTGGTTATTTTATTAGATATGGCTTACTTGGCATGATATTGTGACTTTTTGACCCTTGGATGGCGTACTTGTTTGTCTTTGCAGGTCCTTAACAAGTGAAATTTTGATCATGAAGGCACAAGGTCACTTGGACCTTCATTTGGAGCATAAAGCCCATAGGTTGGATGACGTGACCCATTCTCTTTGGACACATGGATGATGAATGTTTCCTTTGGAGTGATGATAAGACACCTTGTAGAAGGATATTAGCCCTCCCTTTTCCCAATGTTTGTCCTTGAAGGCTAAAAACGTCACATCCTAGGGCATGACATCATACTTGGAGGGCTAGGGTTTTGGTGGTGTTGGATGGTTTGATGATGAATTAGCACATTTTAACAAAGGAAGACCCTTTCAAATGAATATATGGCCTTTGGAGGCCCAACATATCCTTCATTAATGGTGCAAAACCCCCTCCTCTCCAAGGCATGCGTGACCTCCAGGTCTAGGATCTTCTCAATACTGAATTGAAACAGTCTTCAATTCCTGCTGGAACCTTTAAGAAACAATCCACAAGTCTTTGCAAAATTAATTCCTTTGTGAATAAGTGCTAAACACAAGTCTCCTCCATGTGACCACACCTTTTGACCACACGCCTATCCGAAAATGTGCATCGTGATTTCGCGTATCGACTATATGAGTCAACTGAATCTCTATCCTTTGAACTCCTGAGTCCTGAAATTTCGACAAGGGATTAGCTCATACAAAATCCTCCCTTATCTTCCATCCATATGACCCTTCGCTATGACCTGGGGCCAATCCTTTCGAGCACATCAGGGTTTTGTGTATCGAGAATTCCCAATGCAATTCACCTATGTTCTCCCGATCCCCCGATACCTGAAATTATGAAATATTTGGATCAGATCAACGGTCCACAAGAGCTCTCTAGCCAACAGTTGTGATCAAGTCACGATTTCACATTTCACGAGTTTCACTCTACTTCTTCCAAATATTTTGATTCTGCAAAATTTTGATAACTCCTTGCGACTAACCAGTGCGCTACTTCTCCGAGATCGAACGGCTTGAAAGATTTCAGCTCTTTCTAAATGAATATTAACCCTCAATCTTATCCAACCTTCAAACTTCTTGTCTGAAGGATTTCTCCCGCTCAATCCTTCATACCTGTTCCTTATTCAAACTTCAATTTTCTGTGCTTCACCTTTGAACACTTAAATTCTTAAAAACTTAGAAAATTTTCTCAGTGTTTCCTCTCGAGACTTAAAACCACTACTCCTCCTGATCTTTTGGAAATTGAAATTTAAATCTCCCCCCTTGTGCACACTTGTACTCTATTTCTTTTTCAAAATACCGTTTGATGCCCTCCTGGCATACTCTATGCTCAACCTCCTAAGCTTTCAAACTTTAACACACGTTTGTTTCTATACACACTCCTTGCACTCAATATGCACTCTATGCATACATAAATTCCTCGCTATCTCTTCTGAGTTTTAAGTCGAAAAATACTTCTTCACACACACTCCTTGCACTCTTCATTCACTCCTTGCATAATCTTATAAAAGAGAAACAATTTAACTCATTCAATTATTCATTCATTCACTCACTATGAACATAATATGTTCAAAAACACATAATAACATGGTCAACTATAGACAATATCAACACTGTAGATTTGGGTCAATTTCCTCTGTTCTATTCATTTTAGAAGGAAACATAATTAAAGTCGTTTATCCCTCACAACGATTACAATAAAAACTTGTCTAAGGACCCAGAGCTTCCTTGCTCTTCTTCCTCCTATCTAAATACTATTACCTTCTATTCAAGCGGTTACCTACTCAATTCATACAACCTAATGACTAATCAGAGAAAGTATCCCACACCTGTAATAGATTACAGTTGTGTAAATGATTTACAATTGTTCCATCCTTTCAAACAATGGCCCGAATTTACAGACAACTAATTAATTAACGAGAAAATCAAAAAGAGCTTCACACCACTACCAAGCTGATTAAGGTCAATTTAGCTCCTTCAATGTGTTGAGGTGTCGACTTCAATTCCACATCTGCCTTTCTGGATTTGATAGCGATGCTCTTGCATCATACTCCTCTGGCCAAAATATTCATGGACTCTTGTCCATGAGCTCTCGCACTGTTTTTCCATGCTTCAAAATATCAGGTTCATTTACCGAGCTTGAATCGTCCACATGGTGATCTTTCCACTTCACTAAATATTCAGGATGCATCTTTCTTTTGGTTTTCCTTCCAACTCTCTGTTCTAAATTTTTCTCCATCTGAGGTTTTTCAACTATGGGCATATATTATTCCCATTGAATCTCTTCCTGATCATCCAATCCTCCTGTGTCATATTTGTTATAAGGATATAAATCTGCAAATTTATTAGCACTTCCAGAAATATGTTTAATGAAAAAAGTAAAATTCTGCATGAATTCTACCCACTTAGCATGCCTCTGATTCAACTTCTCTTGCCTAGTAATAAATTGCAAAGCTTGATTATCACTATACAAGAAAAACTCCTTTGGAATTAAATAATGTCTCCATTTTTTCAAAGCTTGAATCACTGCATAAAACTCCTTGTCATATGTAGAATATTCTCTTTAGAATCATTCAACTTCTCACTAAAATAAGAAACTGTCCTATTATCTTGACTCAAAACTACTCCAATGGCTATTCCACTTGCATCACACCTCACTTGAAATGTCTTTCCAAAATATGGTAAAACCAGAATTGGTTGTTTTGTTATCTTATTTTTCAACACTCTGAATCTTTTCTCAGCCTCCTCTGTCCAATTAAAAGACTTATGTTTCTTCTTCACAGTGTCCATGGGTGCACATATACCACTAAAATTTCTAATAAACTTTCTATAAAAACTTGCTAAACCATGGAAAATTCTCACCTCAAATATGCTCCTCGGTGACGACCATTCTTTGATTGCTCTCACCTTTTCCGGATCCATATTCAATTCATTTGAAGAGATCACAACACCCAAATATATGAGCTCTGTCTTCATAAAATAAATTTTCTTCAAGTTTATTAACAACATTTCTTGCTGCAATCTCCTCATCACTAATGTCAAGTGCTTTAAATGTTCTTCCTTTGTTTTTTTGAAAACTAATATATCATCCAGATATACATTGACAAATTTACCTATGAAGTCCTTCAGTACTTCATTCATCAACCTCATAACTGTACTTGGAGCATTTTTCAATCCAAATGGTATGACTAGCCATTCAAACAAACCTTCATTTTTCTTGAATGTTGTTTTCCATTCATCTCTCTCTCTCATTCTTATCTGATGATATCCACTCTTCAAGTATATTTTTGAAAAATAGCTTGCTTCGTTCAAACAATCCATCAAGTCATCCATCCTGGTTAAAGGAAATCTATACCTGATGGTGATATTGTTGATAGCTCTAGAATATTTACACATTATCCATCCTCCATCCTTCTTTGGACTCAATATAGTTGGCACTACACATGGTCTTAGACTTTCCCTGACTAAACCTTTATCCAACAACTCTTGAACTTGATTCTTAAATTCTTCATTCTCTCAAGGTGTCAACCTATACACTGATTTATTTGGCAAACTAGCTCCTAGAATCAAGTCAATATGGTAGTTAATACTCCTCATGGGTGGTAATGAGTGAGGCAACTCATCCACTACTATGTCAGCAAAATTATCTAACAATTCTTGGATTTCTTCAGGTAAATCATCCACAAAAGTATTGGTAAGGATAACTCTCGGCTTCCTTACTAGAACAAATTGCATTTAATCATCCTTCTTAATCTCCTTCAAGATTTCCTTCCCACTCATGAGAAGTATTCTTGTACTGACTTCTTGCTTTTCTTTCTTCTCTTCTATTGGCAGTAACATGTGAGTTCTACCCTTCTTTTCCAGAGTATAAGTGTTTTTTCTCTCATCATGAATAACATTCCTATCAAACTGCCATGCTCTCCCCAACAAAATATGACAAACATCCATGGGAATCACATCACAAAAAATCTCATCTTTATAGCCTCCTATTTTAAATTCAACTTTGCATTGTTGAATTACCATTACTTGATGTCCTTTCTGCAACCATGATACTTTGTATGGACTTGGGTGCACAGTTGTCTGCAACTCCAGCTTCTCCACCATCTCTATTGATACTAAATTATCAGTACTCCCACTGTCTATAATCATCTTACAAACTTTTTCCTTTGTCTTACAAGTAGTCCTGAACAACCTTGTTCCTTGAACTAGATCTTGTATTTCTTTCTCTGGCTTTAGAAGAACTTTCCTCATCATAATATTTTGTCCTCCTTCTGCTGCCTCTGCTTCCACATTTTTCTGGGCTTCATAAATGTATGCTTCTCCTCCTCCTTCTCTCTTCCTCTCGGGACATTCCCAAGACATATGTCCTGTCTTTCCACATGCATAACCTTTAAATCCACCTCCTCTACTTCTTCCTCTTCCTCGAGGAAAATAGTTTCTCCCACCAAACGGTCTTTTTTGGGAACCATATGACCATATGATTTCTCATTCTCATCCTTGGCTTTCGGTGCCTTATCATAAACAACTCCCTTACCTCTATTTAAGCCTCTCCTTCTGTTCCATTGACTTTGGTTTCTGGCCAACTTTTCTTATGCCTTCAGTGCAATCTGATAAGCATCTTCCACTGTCCTCACAGTCACCATGCTGATTTCATATTGAATTTCATACCTCAAACCATTTATATATCTGGAAACTTTTTCATGATCCTTCTCTCTTTGTCCAGTCCTAATATTCAGTCTATAAAATTCTTCTGTATACTCTTTCATTGTCATACCCCTCTGTCTCAGGTTCTGCAATTTTCTGAACAACTCTACCTGATAATCCCTAGGTATGAATTTAACCTTCAGTTTGACTACCATCCTATCCCAATTCTTTATCTTTTGTTTCCCTTTGCTCCTCCTTTCTACCTGCAGTTCATCCCACCATAGTGCTGCATGTCCCTTTAATCTGGTGACAACATGTCTCACCTTCCTTCCTTCCTCGACATATTCATAGTCAAAATACTTGTCCATGGACCTTATCCAGTCCAACAGTTCTTCAACATCCAAATTACCTTCATACATTGGGACTTCTACTTTCGCTCTAGTTCCCAACTTCACAACAACCTTCAATAAGCGTTCTTTAGCCACATCTTCCACTATAGCTTCTTCAACTTCTATTTCTTTGCTTTCTGCATCACTGACATCTCTAGTGGCATGTGTTCTCCTTTGCATTGCTTCCATTGCTTCCAACCTTGCACGAAGTTCTCTCATTTCTCTTCCTACAACACGATTTTCTATAGGTGGTCCTGTGCGTACCCTCGACGACATCGCTTCAACTATTTCCAACACATAAATTATAGCTTCGAGCTTTTTTAGGCTCTGATACCACTTGGTGCAAACCCCCCTCCTCTCCAAGGGCTGTGCGACCTCCCGGTCTAGGATCTTCTCAAGACTGAAATGAAACAGTCTTCGATTCCTATTCGAACCTTTAAGAAACATTCCATAGGTCTTTGCAAAATTTTGTCCGTCATGAACAAGCGCTAAACGCAAGTCTCCTCCACATGACCATGCCTTGTGACCACACACCTATCTGAAAAGGTGCATCATTATTTTGTGTATCAACTATATGAGTCAACCGACTCTTTGTCCTTTGAACTCTTGAGTCCCAAAATTACGACAAGGGCTTAGCTCGTAACAATGCCTCCCTTATCCTCCATCCATATGACCCTTCGCTATGACCTGGGGCCAATCCTTCTGAGCGTGTCGAGATTTTGCGTATCAAGAATTCTCGATGCGATTCACCTCCATTCTCCCAATCCCCCGATACCTGAAATTGCAAAATATTTGGATCATATCAATGGTCCACAAGAGATCTCCAGCCAACAACTGTGATCAAGTCGCGATTTCACGTTTCGCGAGTTTCACTCTGCTTCTTCCAAATCTTTTGATTTTGCAAAATTCTGATAACTCCTCGCGACTAACCAGTGTGCTACTTCTCCAAGATCTAACAACTTGAAAGATTTCGGCTCTTTTTAAATGAATATTAACCCTCAATCTTATCCAACCTTCAAACTTCTTGTCTGAAGGATTTCTCTCTCTCAATCCTCCATACATTTTCCTTCTTTGAACTTCAATTTTCTACGCTTCACCTTTGAAGACATCAATTCGTAAAAACTGAGAAAATTTTCTAAGTGTTTCCTCTCGAGACTTAAAACCACTACCAATCCTGAGCTTTTGGAAATTGAAATTTAAATCTCGCCCCTTGCGCACACTTTCACTCTGTGTCTTTTTCAAAATACCTTCTGATGCCCTCTTGGCATACTCTGTGCTCAACCTCTTGAACTTTCAAACTTTAACACAAGTTTGTTTCTATACACACTCTTTGCACTCAATATGCACTCTTTTCATACATAAATTCCCCGCTATCTCTTCCGAGCTTTAAGTCGAAAAATAATTCTTCACACACACTCCTTGCACCCTACATGCACTCCTTGCATAGTCTTACAAAAGAGAAACAATTGAACTCATTCAATTATTCATTCATTCACTCACTATGAACATCATACATTCACAAACACATAACAACACGGTCAACTATAGACAATATCAACACTGTAGATTTGGGTCAATTTCCTCTGTTCTATTCATTTCAGAAGGAAACATAATTACAGTTGTTTATCCCTCACAACTATTACAATAAAAACTTGTCTAAGGACCCATAGCTTCCTCACTCTTCTTCCTCCTATATAAATACTATTACCTTCTATTCAAGCGGTTACCTACTCAATTAATACAAACTAATTACTAATTAGGGAAAGTATCCCACACATGTAATACATTGCAGTTGTGTAAAGGATTTACAATTGTTCCGTCCTTTCAAATGGCAGCCCGACTTTATAGACATCTAATTAATTAACAAGAAAATCAAAAAGAGCTTCACACTGCTACCAAGATGATTAAGGTCGGTTTGGCTCCTTCAATGCGTTGAGGTGTCGAATTCAATTCCACGTCTGCCTTTCTGGATTTGATAGCGATGCTCCTGCATCAATTAACCTCAATGACTTTCTCATAATGCCAAAATGTCACCCCTAAAGGGCATGCCATCATCATTTATGGTTTTCTTCTTTTGTAAATTTTAATTATAATTTGTAAAGGGGAAAATTGAGGAGGTTAGCCTCCCTAATTTGTGTTTTACCCTAAAGTATGTGGACAAATTGGTTTTACAAGGTCTTGTATAAATAAGAGCATTGTCACTTTCATTTTAGACATAACTCACTTGAGAATTACATAAGTGTTGGCTGAAAGTTTCACCCTACTTGGGAAAATCACATGACTCTCTCTCTTATGCTTTTGGATGCTAGTACTTGTATTGTGGTGGAAGAAGCTAAGGAACTATCTCTTGGATGACTTTTTCTTTCTTTGTGGTGGAATATTCTTGGTAGAGAAGGGTTTTTACTTGCTATCTATTGGAATTGGTAAGGAATTTTCTACATATTGTTGTTATTTCTTCTTGTTTCATGGTTATTCTTGTCTAAACTCTTGGAGGATTATAAAGGAATACACCCTCCAATAAGATCTATCACTATTGTCTTGGATAAGCTACTTTTCAAAGATTGTTAGGAGGAGTAAAAAGGATTACACCCTCCTAGATTTACGTTGATAGTTGTGTTTGATCTAGTGAGTAAAAAGGCTTACACTCCTAGAGAGGTAACACAACTAAATATTACAGCAAGAGACCCCATAACCCAATTTATAAGGCACTAATATAATTTTCATTGGAGATATAAAATCATTGCATTGGTATACGTGGATTTTTGAGATATTGTATTTGTCTTAGTTGGAATTGATTCTACATGTTATACGCTTGATTGAGCCCTAAGGGAGTCTCCTTTAGCCAAGTGATTTTCTTGTTGTTATAAACTAATTTCTACAACCATTAGGGCTTCTGCAAACTCACTCTTTAATCATCTTTTACTGCTCTTTCTACAACTGAAAATTGCAAGTAATTAGTGCTAATTATTCTCTTTGTTAAGGGGTTTCATTTGGGTGTTTTGCTTGTAAATTTCAGTGGATAGAACTTGTTATTGTAGAAAAATTTTTCTACAGCCACAAGGCTTCCCTAGTATATTGTAGATAACATTTTTTTTTTCAGCCCTATTTTTCCTTCAAAACTTGTGTTTAAGTATTGGGATATTATCTACACTATTAGGGCTTGATTACCAAATAGTTATTTGATGTTTTGGATGCTTAATTTTGAAACTAGTAACATCTTTATTTGTTGATATATACATTTTTCATACTGCTTCAATTTGGGACAAAAAGGATTCTTGCTTGATCCCCTTTGATAAAAGGCTTGGTTTATGATCATTTGTCTTGTTCTAGGCATGGATAACATTGTTTTGCAGGTAAAAAACACTTGGAAACCTTCTCCTCCTTCCCAATACTCTTTTCCAAGCCATTCTTCATCTCCAAGCTTGACCTATAGGGGTTTCAATACTCATCATCATATTACTTTTCATCTCAATCCCTCTAGGATCATCGAGATTCCACCCTTGTGGTGATTTCATCATCACTAAATCGGGGGGAGTTTCTATCTAAGGTGACAATGGGTAGGTACTCCCGTAGTTGTCACACTTCCGTGGATTGGGTTGGGCTTTGCCCAATCTATAGATTATGCGATAATGGTCACCATCAACTCACTCATAGTGATACATTAAATAAAATAAGAGAAACATTTCACACACATGATTTACTCCACAACCATATATAAATCCATACAAAAAGACATTGTATTTACCCTAAAATCCCAAATGGGAAAACAAACATTCAAATGGTTGCTCAATTCTCATTTCGACAATCTCTTATTACAATGCAACTCATGGCTCTTTATGCATCCTCACCTCTTTGGCCAAAAGAACCTTTGAGAGTCAAGTTACAAGAATATATAGGAGATACTTGGGGGTAATGGGAAGGCCAATAGATTGGCCTTTTTTTTCCCATTCCTCTCTCTCTTGTCCTGTCCCATTTTTAGTTTTCTATTTTATTTGATTCTTTGTTTCCTTTCATTGTCTCATTTAATTAATTTAATTTTTACACTTGCATTTTCCTTCATAGTTTATCCAACCTTCATTAATTATCAAATAACATTTGTAAGTACTGAGTCTTACAACCATTTTCTTGTTCAAATCCATTTCAGATGAAAAGACAAGGGTTACGTCTAGGTTGATGCTAAGAGAAAAAAATGTGAAACATTGAAAATGAGCTATCATAGCTAGGATTTTTAATGAAAAGTCTTGCAACCACTCAAGATGAGGATGAAAATGAATTCCAAGGTATCCACCCTCCATTCTTTGACCAATGAGTTTCTCAATGTATAGAAAACTCTACCTAGTACTCATTACATGCCAAATAATGTTTTTTAATCAGTTATAATTTAGGTATTTCTTCTTGTCCTTTTAAACATTTACTTTCTCTTATTGTATTTTCCCTTTCCCCTTAAGTAAATATTCCTCCTTGTTCTCCTCTTCTCCATCTATGTGATAGAAAATTCAATTGCTCTCTAATTAATTAGCGAGCAACCGAAAAATGTACATTTAATTATCAATATGAGGTCGTATCTTAATTACGAACTGTCGTGCACCGTATATGAAAGTTGTAGTGTTGTTTTTCTAAGGGCTCGTATTTCTTTGAATGTCACAAATCAAGGGTTCAAGTTACTTAATTAAGTCAACAAACTAGACTATTTCTTAAGTTGCAGAGAAGTGAATATCACACTTGTAGGAAAGGAAAATCACACTTGCAAAATTGAAATCACTCTTGTAGGAATTGAATCACGCTTGCATAAATTGAAATAACACTCACAATACAATCTATTTGCAGTACAATCTATTTCGAAAAATTATAATATTACATTTTCATCTCTATCTACAACAGAGTCTATTTCCACTCACATGTTTGGAAATGGGAATATGTCTATATTTATGGGCCACTCGTTTCAACCTTGAACAATTACTTGTGGATACACCTATTGCTTGGTATAATTGCTCACATTGTTGGTTGGGTAATATTTTTTGGTCTTTACTTGTGAAAGTAGGTATGATTTCATGTTGGAGTACAAGGTGTGTTTTATTTTCATCAAGGAAATCTAAAACATTAACAGATTAAGCCTTATAAATAAGAAGTTAGGATGTTAGAAGTCACATGAAACTGTAATCAGAACCAAATTATGTTCCCATTAAAATACCCCATATAATAATGACACCCTCAAAGTTGAAAATCCCAAATAAAACAACCATATTTATACATGGATAATAGAAATAAACAAAATAATAAATGATTCCTTGCATACCTACCGAGAAGCATCACTTATCTCATGTTCTAGATCTTGTAATTTTTCTTTTCTTTAAAGTAATTTTTTTTTTCTAAAAATTCCTTGTCTTCCTCAACAAAAAGAGGCTTTACTCCTCCCAGTCAATTGTGACAGACTGCTA
>JZKD02S1264834.1:0-12183 GCA_000966675.3 Picea glauca | reverse complement strand
CTATTTAACCCACTTTTCCCATTCCCATGCTTTGCACCCCCATGTGTACCTATTGCACATGCAATAACATGAATTCTACACAATATTTCTTAATCATAATCCACATTTGATATGCACATCTATCAATATATCATTCCTTTCCCACATTAAAATTTCGTTGGATTTCTTCCACATTTCTCACTGAGTCGACATGCCTTGTTCTTGCAGCTTCCTAAAGAAACCAATGCATGGTTTTGAAGAACTGTACCCGCCTTTTCCTCATTTATGCATATTTCTCTTGCATCTTTCTCACACACACATATAGACCTGATTATAAACATTTTGTGTTACATAAGTAACATTAATATTCTAAGAAATGTGTATACAACAACATTTGTTAGCTAAAAACTATAATTTACAATTCTGGAAACATATGCACAATTTTTCCCTTTAAGGTCAGCAGTCATCTTCCTTCTGATCCCTTGTGAATTTAAATACTCAATTCACAATTTTGGGTGGGTATTTGGATTCCTCTATCCAAGAGCATTCCAATGACTACTTTCTTTCCCAAATGTGAGCTTTGAGCAGAAAGTTATAGTCATCTAAACATTGCTAATTTACCCCTTTTTGGTACACTTTTCATTATGGTGCAATTAATCCTGGACACCAACTTATGCCACTTGTAGAAGTAAATATGTCAAGAAATAGATAAAATTTTATGTGATACATCCATAAAAGTGATGATATGGAATTCATAACATCTTTCAAATTGTCAATCTGATGCTCCAATCAGAAACTGCAACAATATGGAAATGACAACTTTGTCCTTTTTCACCCTTTTCCCCAGACTTAGAATTTTTAGCCAAATAGGCTATATCCCAAACTGTGCACTTCTAGAAAAAAATCACTAAACCAAATTTGTCTGGATTGGTGAGTATACAAAAATTCATGCAAATAATTTTTTTCATATTTTCCATTTGGGGACCCTTTTCCTCCTTTGAAAATCCAAAAAATCCCCAAAAGTGGCCCAGAATAGTGGATTTTGGCCTATTTTAGCATCCCCATTTGAAACCCATTTGGTTTTATTCAATTACTTCACAGGTTACTTCCATGCCTACTTTTTGGACTCCCTCCAAGAAATTCATCCTAATCTAGATCTCTGCCAATAATCTGGACCCAGATATTTAGAAACCACTATTTTGCAATTTTTGACAAATCCAAGCATAAATGAGCAATGACCCTTTATGGATTTTTTTTATATCTCCTCACTGTAGACAAAACCCATAAGTTTCATGTCAATCTGAATTAATATGCTCCAGTTATGGCCAAAATAAGATTTTGTCTCCAATCTTAGTTTTTTTTTTTGACACTGTGGGACAGTTTTGCCTACATGGAAATCTTGTTGGCGTGGCTGCTGATGTGGAATTATGGGTCCACATGGTACCCTGAGGTGATTCCATGTCACCCTATTGGCCCGCCTAGCCTTCCTCATAAGTCTTCTCTCTCTCTTTCCCCTCTTTCTCTTACATTGGCCTTAAACATTAATAAAATATGGGACAAGGGTCCCACACTGACCTAGTTGGCACACATCTGACCCCATATAGGACAAGGGTCCCACCTTGACTATAAAATTCCATGTGGAACCCCTTCATTGGCCGTAGGGATGGGTGTGTCCCATCCCACATATTTACTGTGGCGCACATAGATTTGCATATCTCCTAGATCCGATGATGGAGATCGAGCGAGATCAATGACCTAAAGTACATGTCGTATCCCAAACATGCAAGGACATTAACATCCTTTTGGGGCACAATAGTGTTTTTCCTGTGCTACGTGGCTTGAGTGGTGTCGCATGGTAGAAGGCCGAAATCCAAAACCACTCCGCTACCAATGCGACAATGGTTTATGGTATTGACTATACCATCCTCGCATGTGGCTCTCACATCACTTGCCATCGTGCCACCAAATTCCACCATGGACCTACCACTATGGTAGTCCATGTCATCACCATGTCATGCTGATGTCATGTATGGAAAAATACCCAAATTTTCCTAAATTTCAAAAGTTTTCTAGAATTGCATAATTTCAAAGTTTTTACCAAGGTCACCATGGAACCCAAAATTACGCTTGCTAACAACCAATTTAGGCCTGGTGCGTATCGACTCGACCGCTGCACCAAAACATTAGCATTTTTGTGTCAAATTCTCCACCAATTTCATTGCAGAAATTGGGGCTTTTTCCCAATTTCTCCCAATTCTTCATGGCTACATTGTAATTCCAAAATTCAACCAATTACATGCCCAACACATGCATATTTAGAGATTAAAAATTGGGGATTTTAACCCGTGAACTCAAATTCACTGAAAATACAAGCAATATCCTCACTCTTTTTCCTAAAAAAAAAATTCAGATAACCACATTGTAAACATTCTCTGATCTTTAACTTTGCAATTTTTAACTTCCACGTGCTGATTTTGGCCCATACAGGCTCAATGTTTGAACCTATAGCTCTGATACCATTCTGTAACTTACCTAGCACCCAATCTGAGTCTCATCACTGCGAAAAATGACTTAGCCTGCTAAAAACGAATTTAAAAACACCCCCATACATACAAAAGAGAACCAAGGGGTAGCAGGCCCATAAAATTTACAACAAACAACATGTTGATTTAGCCATGCATCTATAACATTTCTAAAGTCATGAATGCATGCAAACCTAACAAAATACAACACATTATTTAAATATCATTTGCATAGTGGAATAAGCATAAATAAAACAACACAAACACTTATCTGTTTATAAATATAACCAACTGGCTTCATACCAAGGATGAACATCCCCACCATAAGCACTGTTGCTCCAAATATCAACATCAAGCCACCCCCGAGCTAAGGGTATGAGTCCACAAGGATATTTGGCTCTATGTCTGTCCAAAACACTATGATAGACTTATCGTATAGACAAGAACCTGATGGTTGTAAACCAAAGAGGTTTGAACCCGATAGGTTTCAGAATCCGATGGTCAAGTGAAATCCCTTGGGATATAATCCGATGGTTTATCAACTTTCAGGTTTTGAAAATTCCAAATTAGAAAGGTGAAACACCTTTCCAATAAAGAGCATTTTGATAGCAAACATTTTGATAGACTCATGGGGTGAAGTTTACGACGTAATCCACGTTATATAGGACATGTCGAATTGGGTCGAGATCGCACAAACATGGTTATGACAAGTGGTGAGTAGCTGATAGGTAAAGGATTGGCACATAAAATGACATGTTAATGCCATGTCAACACCATGAAGGGTGACATGTAAGTTGGATCGAAGCTTGGAGCTGGCTTGGCATGCATGATATGTCAATCCGATAAAAGGGAACTCGATAGGCGAGAATCCAATAAAGGGGAGCCCAAAGAGAGAAATCCGATAGGATATCGACCTTCGAGTTTCAGAAGAAACCATTCACAAGAGAAAAAGGATTATCTGATGGGAATAACCCGATGAGGGGAACCCGATAGGCCTCGGGCTTTATAAAGAAAAGGTGAACCTAGCCCCCAATAAGGAAGAGCCTGATAAGGTACATAATCGTTGGTCAGAACTTGATAGTCGAGATGGCATGTAAAACATAAGGTGAAACCCAATGAAGGCTTCCCGATGGGTAAATATCGCTAGGTCAGATCTCGAGGTTCGATAAATCTCATGGAAGAGGTGAAGGCAAGAACTCGATGGGGTTAATTCTGATGGGTGAGCTCCGATGAGTTTGAAAAAAATTAAGTAATTCCCCAAAATAATTAAATAAGGAGCAGAACAAACTGATTAACAGACTAAATGCAACAAACACAGAGATATGGAGAACAACAAAGATATCCAATGAATAATATCTTCTATTGAATAAATGAAATAGGCTGAAACTGTAAAACTGCAGAACTAAAACAACTTACTCGAATGGTGGTAGCTATCTCTGAAAAGAGAGGTGGCTACTACATGCATTCGTCTAATTTGAATGCTTACAATGAGGTTCTAGAGTCCTTTTTAACATTACTCATGAATGCCTAAATCATATAAATCCAAAAACCTAACACTAGGAGATGAAATGCCGAAAGTCATGTGGGCCCTGATGGGTAAGTTGGTACCTCAACTTCTCGGGGTCATAACTTTTGCATACGACCTCCATTTTAGGCACGTGATAGCCTGTTGGAAAGGTCTTTTTGAGAACTAAACATTACGCTACCAAACTCTAAATCTTCCTATAGTTTGACTATGGTGAGCCACAAAAACATTATTTAGGGCCCCAAAACTATCCTGTAAGTACAAAAAGATGTGTTGACATGAAAACATCCAAAATAAGCCAGTTGGATTAGGCGGGAGGCCACTAGTCTCCACCTAGAATATGTGTAGGGCTTCAAACAACCCCGAAAGTGTAGAACCCACAACTACAAATAAGTACAGAAGAACATGTTGAACTAAAAAGTGTCAAGAGGAACCAATTGGAATAGGTGGGTGGCCACATATATCCACATGGATTAGTCCTCCCCCTTTAGGAAGCAATGGTCTTTATTGTGTTGAGTTCCCCCATCAAGTGAGGAAAATTCTGCTAAATTTGGCTTTGGGTGAGCCACTTGATTTGGTGTAGGAGATTCCATGCCTTGACAACCCGATAAAGCTAGATCCTCTGCTGGCGAGTGCCCTTGACCTGTGTGTCCACTATCTGATCAGTGGATGCATGTTCTATGCAGTTAGGGTTGAGCTCTATTTTTTTTAGCTATTATGTGGTCTCTAAGGTTTCCAATAATGGTGGAAAATATGGTCGAAGGAGGTCCACATTGAACACTGGGTGCAAGCCAAGGAAGGGTGGAGTGTTGAGATCAAAAGAATTGTTACCCACAACCTTGGTGATAGTGTAAGGCCCATAGCGAAGTGGGCAGAGCTTCCGATGGTGCCCTATAAGATGCTCTTTCTACAAATGTAACCAGACCTTATCTCCCACCTGAAACTAGTTTGGTACCTTGTGTTGCTCATGGTGTTGATTGTACTTAGCACTGGCTTTTTGAAAAAATCTCATGGACCTATTGGTGGATGTGATGAATCTGCTCAATGAATATGGTGGCTTTGTCAGTCTCAAAATGAACATGGGAAGAGTTTGTCTGTGTGGTTGTAGGAGGTAGTGCAACATTAATGGGACCCAAGAGTTGGAATCCTAGCCCCACCTGAAATGGGTTATGGATGCTGGAGCTATTGAGAGCCATGTTTCAACTGTGCTGAACATAGAGGAGACTCTCATCCCATGTACATGGATGCTTAGAGTTGTACATGCGCATAATGTACACAATCATCCGAGTGATGACGTCTGTTTGACCATCAATTTGGGGGTGGAAAGCAATGGATTTAGTGAGATTGGTGTCCAACAGTGACTAGGGACTCGACCAAAATATCCTGAGGAACCTACTATCCCAGTCAGGGATGATGGTATGTGGTATCCCAAAATGGACCCACACTCGTTCGAAGAAGATCTTGGTAGTATCTCGCATTGTGATGTTATTCTTGCAGGATGTGAGGATGGCCATCTTCGAAAACCGATAAACTACCACAAATACACAATCATTTCCTTGCTTGGTGGATGAAAGGCCAAACATGTAATCCTTCGAGATGGATTCCCAACGCTTCTCAGGAGTAGGAAGAAGGGTGTATAAGCCTTTCTTCTTGATAGCTGGATTGGCAATGGCACATACAATGCAAGATCTGATGTACTTGATGACGTCCTGTCAATTTTTTTTCCAATAAAATTGTTTCTGTAGAACAACCACAATTTTAACCACACCAAAATGTCCTACCATCTGACTGTAGTGAGCTTCCCAAATCATCTTTTCACGCTTGCTTGTAGGAACACAGAGATGGCCCAGATGGCATAACAACCCGTCTTGAATGTGAAAATCCGTGACATTCATGCCTATACCCAAGAGATGATAGGTGGTGGTGAAGTCCAGATCTTGCTGATAAAGTTGGGGCAACTGAGATGCCTCATGTCCATATGAATGGGGCACGGTGGTGAGTGAAACTATGGGAGGTCGACTGAGGAAGTCAATGACATGATTTGTGATTCATGTCTTATACTTGATGTTGAGATGGAACTTCTGCAAGTAGGTGGACCACTTTTGATGGAGGTCATTCTGCAACTTCCTCTATGTCTATATGAACTGCAGAGGCTTGTGATCAATGTGGATGATCATCTCCTTTCCCAGAATGTAATGTTTCCATTGACGACATGCTTGTACAATGGAATACATTTCCTTGTGATAGGTGGGGTATTTACGGACAATATCTGAGAGTGTCTCTCTATGGTATGGCACCATATGACTGTGTTGAGCGAGAACTGCACCTACAACATAGTCAGATGCATCAGTCTCAATCTCAAAAGGTTGTTGCAGATTTAGAAAGGAGAGTACTGGAGTTGAGAAAAAGCGTTGCTTTAGATCATCAAATGTTCATTGTTGTTCCTTCCCCCACGCAAAATTTTCCCTGTCACCACCCTTGTTCACTTGGCTAAGGGCCCATGCAATATGGGAGAATCCCAACACAAACCATCGGTAGAAGTTGGCCAGTCCCAAGAAGCTCCGAAGCTTGGTTAGTGTGGTTGGGGATGACCGGTCACAGATGACTTGGATCTTAGATGGGTCAACATGTACCCCATGCTCATCAATTATGTATCCCAAGTATTGGACTCTGTTCATGCTAAAAGAGCATTTTTCCAAGTTGGCATATAGCTTGTGCTGCCGCAGAGTGCTCAAAACCTATTGAATATTCTACATGTGCTCCTCCCGAGTTCTCCTAAAGATGAGGATGTCATCCAAATATACCACCACAAAAGAGTTGTTAAAGGGTCTCAATACATCATCCATCAATATCATAAAAGTGATTGGTGCATTTGTTAAGCCAAAGGGCATGACCAACCATTCGAAGAGACCTTCTTTAGATTTGAAAGTTGTCTTCCATACATTAGTTGGTTCAATGGGAACCTAGTGGTAGCCAGACTTTAGGTCAATCTTGCTGAAGAATTTTTCCTCCTTGAGTTGGTCAAGAAGGTCATCAATTCTGGGAATTGGGTACCAGTTCTTGACTGTGATTTTGTTTAATACTTTGTAATCAATGCAGAGCTGCCAGATCCCGTACTTCTTCTGCACTGGTACAATCAGGCTTTCACAAGAGGAGAACCTGGGTCTGATGTGCCCCTTTTGAATAAGCTCTTGGATCTAATGCTTGATTTCGTCATTTTCCATCAGTGAGAGATGATAGGCTGGTCCATTAGGCAAAGGTGCACCGAGGGTTAGATCAATTGGATGCTTGACTTGGAAATGCATTGGTACCCTGGTGGGTGAGGAAAATATGTCTCTGTACTCTTCCATGATCCCGTCCACTTGCTTCTCCCGCAAAGAGAGGCTTTGTGTAGAGGCCACATATGTGGCGAAGAACTTCTACTGACTGTGAGCATGGATCACAAAGAAGATGAACTTCCTGGTCTGTGAAATCACCTTACAACATTGTTTAGCAGAGATTAAAGAAATAGTGGTAGGTGACGCTACCTCTGGTATCCTGTACAATTGTCTACCCAAAGTGATAATAACACTGTGGTGTCTAGACTCATACAGAGTATGACGCTTCCATAAATATGGTTTTCCTAAAAGAACATCACAAAATTCAAGGGGATCAATATCACACAATACCTCGTCTTTGAAAGGCTTGATGTCATAAGACAGATGACATTGTTGGATGACAGAAAGATCTCTTCCTTGGCGAAGCCAACCGATGGTGTAGGGTTGCAGGTGAGGTGTCGTTGATAGGTCCAAGCACTTGATGACCTCTGCTGAGATCATGTTCTTCTGACTGCCTCTATTAATAATGAAATGAAGTGGCCCCCCCTTTACCCACATCTGTGAGTGAAAGAAGCGTTCTCCTTCCTCTGGTTCTTCTAGTTCACTTGGCTGGACTTTGGTGGTAGCGAAAGTGGCACTAGGTTCAAAATCAATAATTTTCTTCCCTCCTTTTGGATTTGATTCAGAGTCAGAATCAACCTTTGACTCGGAAGCCTTTAGCTTGGCCACGAGTGACAACTTGGAGTAGCATTCTTCGGTGTTGTGCCAAGGGATTTTATGGTATTCACACCATTTCCCGTGTCCTTCTTTGACTTATCATTACCCTTCTTGTGTTGCATCTTGGACTGGTTGTCCTAAGAGTGTCCATATTTTCTCTGTCCCTTTTTGTGTGGGTTGGGGCCACATTTTTCCTGCTTCAGCTGTGAGGAGTTTGCAGATCCAAACTCTCGCCTCTTCTGCTTAAATTTCTGCTCGATCTTGACAACATATCTATAATCTATACCCAATGATGTGATGTCTAGAAACTCCATTTCTGTTTGAATGTATCTATGCAAAAAACCACGATATTTGAGCACCATATGTCACTCAGATTCTTTGATACCCAATTTGGTGCGCAGGGTATGGAAAATATTGGTGAAATCTGGTACTGTCTAGTCCCTTTCTTGATGTAGGGTGGTCCATCTGGTGTATTGGTCCTTATAGCTTCCAATAAGGTAGTATTGTTCTTTAATGGCATCCCAAAAGGAATCCCATGTAGGGGCGACCACAAATATTGTAGATTCCTCTATGGCCCTTTTATCAGAGTAAGTATCCCACTAGTCCTTAACATGGGGGATGACCTTGATGAGTAATATTTTCCCTATTGGAAAAATTGTTGACCGAAAAATACCCTTCGAGTAGATTCAACCATTTATCTACAACATCCACATCTATCAGCCCTTCAAATAATGGAATATCAAAATTTACCTATACCTTGAAGGGGGTTACATGGCCACTTGATGGATATGCTTCTTCTATTGGCAGGCGTCGAAGGATCTGTGCAAAATTGTCCATCGTTTCGTTCCTTTGTCGCGCAAGGGCTTCCTTGAGAAACATTTTAAAAGGATCTCCTACTCCGGCTCGATGTAACTGATCTTGCAAAGGCTTGACTAGTTCTAGTCCCAACTTCTTGTACCCAGATCTTGTTGGGGACATGCACGAAGAAAAATAAATGAAGAGAAAACCACTATGATATCAGTGATCCAGATTTAGGAGTGGAATGAACTGATTAACATATTGAATGCAACAAACACAAAGATATGGAGAACAACACATATATCCAATCAACAATATCTTCTATTGAATAAATGAAATAGGCTAAAACTATAAAACCACTGAACTGAAACAACTTGCTCGAATGGTGGTAGCTATCTCTGAGAAGAAATGTGGCTTCTACGTGCATTCGTCTGAGCCAAATGCTTACAATGAGGCTCCAGAGTCCTTTTTAAAATTACTCATGAATGCTAAAACCCTAGACATCCAAAAACATAACCCTAGGAGATGAAACATCAAAAGTCATGTGGGCCATGATGGGTAAGTTGGTACCTCAACTTCCCGGGGTCATAAATTTTTCATACAACCTTCTTTTTAGGAACGTGAAAGCCCGTTGGAAAGGTATTTTCGAGAACTACACATTACACCATCAAAATTTGAATCCATATACATTTTGACTGTGGCGAGCCAAAAAAACACTGTTGAGGGCCCCAAAACGGCCCTTGAAGTACAAAAAGATGTGCTGACATGAAAAAATCCAAAATAAGCTAGTTGGATTAGGTGGGAGGCCACCAGTCTCCACCTGGAAGATATGTAGGGATTCACACAACACCGAAAGTGTATAACCCACAATTGCAAATAAGTACAAAAGAATGTGCTGAACTAAAAACTGTTAAGAGGAGCTAGTTGGAATAGGTGGGTGGCCACCAATATTCACCCGGATCACACGTGTTCTGACACTTCAGTCCACATCAGATGACATGATTTATGTGGCACCACATGGGTGCCATCTAGATATGGTGGGAGAAGGTTTGAAAACGTATAAATTCCATAAATTTTGATTCTAAACTCCGTTTTGAGCATGTTTGCAATCATTGAAAATCTCTCAAAAAACCAAAATTGATTACAAGACCAAAATTGGATTTAGAGGGGTGATTGATAAATGTGGTTTGAGAAATAAAAGAGGAAATTGGTACACCCCACTAGCCTAAGAGAGTTTAGGAGAGGTAAGAGCCATAGAAGGTAAGCCCAAGAAGGTTCTTGATTAGGATGAAGGTCCTAGATGTGTAATCAGGGTTCTGGCCACATAATATAATACAATAAAACTTCGGCCTTGGAACAGAAGTGCAAATAAAATATAATGTATATGGTGATAAGAACATATCTTGTTTAGGTCCAGAAATACTAGGCTCAATTCCAAATCTAGTAGTCAATAAGGATCAAGATATGAATTATAGAGAATCCTGGCCAAGAGGAACAATATCAAGGGATTTCCATAGGCATGACAAGGCTGAATTGATCAAGTAGAGAAATATGGGGTTTCCCAAAGTATCCTTGAGTTTTCCATCTTTTTTCATTAATTGAAAGCCTCGTTCTTGAGTTCTCTCTTTGTTCTATGAAAAAATGTACATGATCTTCTTCTTAGGCATGATATTCTTGAAGACTTGAAGGATCATAATAACCTAGTAAGAACTTGACTTGGCATCGTGTTCCTGCAACCAAAAAAATAGTAAACTTTGTTAAACAAGGAAGGAGATACTTGCTAGTATGTTATAAACATTACATTATTTTTCTTTGACTTCAACAAACTTATGAATAAGCACCGAGTTTTTTTCAAAATGAATAAATGAAGAGGAGAGGTTTCTAAAAAAAATCATTCATGATTTGGACTGTTGTAAATAAATATCATGATAGTTGCATGCACCTAATCTCAAACTCATAGAAAATATTAGCGACCTTGTGATTCATGCTAAGAGTTTGAAACTGAATAATGTGATCATATACAAGAGCATAAAGATGAAGGAATTAGGAATAACTTGAAAACAAGAAGATGCAAAATGCAAACATGTTCTTCATTTAAGTCATCCATTCAAAAATCCACAAGACATAACACATTCAAGGCAGAGAATAGAACAAAAATATCTACAACCTTATAGGATAATCAAATACGTCAAAATTTATAGAAGGTCCCAAATATAACTTTTCAATTTCATCATACAAATGTCAACAAAGCATCATAATACAAGAAGCATTATGAAGACATTTGAAAGAATAAGATTGCAAGGATTAAGAAACCTCCATAAATACAACCATCAATAAAGATCCAACTCAGAACTCCCTCAAAGTAGATGAAGAATAAACATTAGGCTCATAGTAGTAGAGGATTAGGCATTAGTGTTCAAATTTTAGTAGGGGGCCCCCTTTCCTTTCACTTGTAAAAGAAAATGTAAATGGGGGTTGTTGTGACCACATCAACCGGTGAAACACTGGAAGAACCAATTATCTCTGTCAATAGAAGTCTGGGGCCTTTAATTCAAATATGAATTTTAAAGATAATCTCAACAAACTACATACAACTTTCCAATAATCATGCGTACCATAATGATGCCAAGTTTCTAGAAGATATAATCCAATATTTCAAGTACTTGTAATCTAACACACCTTTTTCAAAGAGCCAATTGGTGAGGTAAATTCTTTAACTGGATAAATACTTCAGATTGGCTTTGGTTTAACCATGGGTTTATACTTTTTATAACAAACAAGAATTTACATAAGTGTGTTCCTCATCTCTCTTTTGCCAGCATTGCTTTGTTGCCAGGGAGCGTCCATAGCCTAGATGAAGTTTCCTCGATATTTTTAGGGAGTGTTAATTTACAAAGGAAAAACAATGGTTTTGTTGAGTCAATATTGTGGTCATGTATTAATTTCTGAAAAAAAAATTGTGTCAAGCTCCTAGGATAAATGTACCATGACAATATTTTTGAGTTCATGCACTTAAGAGTCATGATGGTCTAAATTGAGCCATGTCTAGTGGGTTAGAGTGCCATTCCAAGTCATAGTTAAAGTGGCCAGTCTTATCCTAAGGTCAAGTCAGTTGGTTACATGATCTCATGTCATCATTAGAGAGGGTGAGTTTTAAAATCATTGCACAATGTCATAATAAGGTCATATGAGCAGGTTTACATGTGTACCTGATCCGGGGCAGGATCTTTTATGATTATGGTTGAGTTTTAACTTGCATGAGTATTTTAACCATTTGAGAAATTAACGAAAGAAGGAGGAAAGAAGAGGATATATATATCAGTCA
>JZKD02S1264823.1:0-12183 GCA_000966675.3 Picea glauca | reverse complement strand
TATAGAATGCTCGACGCAATTCTCCCGATTCGTTATTCTACGAATCTTCTCATCTACTGCCACATGTCTTCCTTGACGATGGGCAATCCCCCTGCTTTCGGGACTTTGTAAGCCCGCTTCACCTTGCACTTAAAGGTCGTGCACGTTATTTTGGATCCAACAACGGTTGTTCCTCGCGCTCAAATCTTACGGATCATTGTCGCTCCTCCTCTTGAGCGATGGATTTCTCAAATATCTAAGTGTCAAAGGCCACTACCTATGATCCTTTTGCGAGATTCAATGTATTGTATCTCATCTGTGCATCTCAGAATGCTATCTCTCCTGATCTTTGATCTCTGCATACTATTTGCTTCTTCACCTAGGCTTACATTGTTCCTGTTTCACCATCGATGCACACCCTGATCTTTCCATCAGTGACAGGCACACACTCTGCTTGTAAACATGCCAACGTCGTTTTTGTTCTTGCCATCAATGACAAGCACACTCTACGTGTAAACATGCCAACAATCTCCCCCTTTGGCATTGATGGCAACTCTGAAGGACTGCACAGATCTCCAACTATAGCATCTAGAACACACCTTTTTCTCCCCCTTTGACATCAATTTCAAGGGAAACATGCGCCCCCTCAGTTGTTGCAGTACTTGTCGGAGGTATGCCAACAATCTCCCCCTTTGGCATTGATGGCAACTCTGAAGGACTGCACAGATCTCCAACTATAGCATCCAGAACACACCTTTTTCTCCCCCTTTGACATCAATTTCAAGGGAAACATGCTCCCCCTCAGTTGTTGCAGTACTTGTCGGAGGTATCAGATGTTCAACCAATACATAATCCCCCTGACAGGATGGACTAATTTAACTTGATAGCAGGGTCACGCCCAACTTTTGGCGTAGATACTCAAACTGAGCTTGTGCAAGAGGTTTAGTGAAGATATCAACAATCTGATCTTTGGGTGGAATATAATGCACATAAACCACAGAGTTGGTTACTTGTTCCCTCAAGAAGTGATACTTGATGGGTATATNCAGTCATTTTCTGCAGTTACAATCAGTCTGTCTCTAGCAGTTACTGAGAGAACCTCCGCGCACTCATGTCTTTGGTGTCCTTTTTTTTTCTCTCTAAGAAATATACACAGTGGGTTCTATCTCTTATTACTAAGGCCCTACCTTCCACATGATCACAGATGTGACCAGACACCTATCCAAAAGGTTCTTCGTGACTTCGCATTTCAGGATATCCAACTGTGAGTTTCCTCAATCTTCCCAACTCACGAAACTCTTAAATGGAGCCTACCGTTGCTAGCTCCTTACCCAATCTTCTATTGATTAGACCACAGGTTGTGACCACTCACTAATAAAAAGGGTGCTTCACGATTTTGGTGATCACCGAAGTGGAGCCTAGCGACATGCTATCCCCTCCCTTAACTTTTTGTTGATGTGACCTTTCACTGTGATCATGGGCCCAATATTTCGAGCACTTTGCAATTTCGTGTTTTGCAACTTCGCATCTCGTCTCCATGGACAATCAATGGTCTAGATATCTCCTCAATCAGACAGCTCAGATCAAGTTGCGATTTGGCGTTTCATAACTTTGGGAGTCTCCTTACCTCCATTCTCCCGATACTCGAAATAGTGATGGTGCTAGATCGACGGTCCAAATCTTTTCTTTGATCAACGGTTGTGAACAAGTCGTGATTTCGCATTTCACGATATCTATAGAATGCTCGACGCAATTCTCCCGATTCGTTATTCTACGAATCTTCTCATCTACTGCCACATGTCTTCCTTGACGATGGGCAATCCCCCTGCTTTCGGGACTTTGTAAGCCCTCTTCACCTTGCACTTAAAGGTCGTGCACGTTCTTTTGGATCCAACAATGGTTGGTCCTCACGCTCAAATCTTACGGATCATTGTCGCTCCTCCTCTTGAGCGGTGGATTTCTCAAATATCTAAGTGTCAAAGGCCACTACCTATGATCCTTTTGCGAGATTCGATGTATTGTATCTCATCTGCGCATCTCAGAATGCTATCTCTCCTGATCTTTGATCTCTGCATACTATTTGCTTCTTCACCTGGGCTTACGTTGTTCCTGTTTCACCATCGATGCACACCCTGATCTTTCCATCAATGACAGGCACACACTCTGCTTGTAAACATGCCAACATCGTTTTTGTTCTTGCCATCAATGACAAGCACACTCTGCATGTAAACATGCCAACAATCTCCCCCTTTGGCATTGATGGCAACTCTGAAGGACTGCACAGATCTCCAACTATAGCATCCAGAACACACATTTTTCTCCCCCTTTGACATCAATGTCAAGGGAAACATGCTCCCCCTCAGTTGTTGCAGTACTTGTCGGAGGTATCAGATGTTCAACCAATACATAATCCCCCTGACAGGATGGACTAATTTAACTTGATAGCAGGGTCACGCCCAACTTTTGGCGTAGATACTCAAACTGAGCTTGTGCAAGAGGTTTAGTGAAGATATCAACAATCTGATCTTTGGGTGGAATATAATGCACATAAACCACAGAGTTGGTTACTTGTTCCCTCAAGAAGTGATACTTGATGGGTATATTCTTGGTCTTGGAGTGAAAGACAGGATTCTTGGACACACTAATTGCACTGGTTGTTCAATTCTATAATTATAATTTCAAATATTCCTTGGGGTTTAAATCTCTTAGGGATTAGATCCGAGAAAAATTTATTGAGATATAAAATTTCTAAATTTGCAATAAAATTCATTATATGAAAAATTTTAATTGGTATCAAAACTATTTTGACTACCCCCGAGGTGTAGGGTAGTCGATGATGGAGTGTATTGTTAAGGCACTATGTTATGTCAAGTCACCAATTTGAAACCCTAACTTTACTTGTGTGTCACATATGGGGCCTCATGGGAAAACCTAGAGGTTATAGTGGTAGTGGTCGGGATTGACCCCTTGTCATAGGAATATGATATCGACTAGTTCTCGATTCCTTCGGTCAAAAAAAAAATTGACTAATATTTATGTCAAGGTGAAGAGGGAGTTGGATATGGCATTTGTCTTGTACTTAGGAGAGGTGCTTGACTTATGATAGGTTGATTGGATGTGATTTTTTAGGGTGCATGGGAGAAGTTATTGAACCCTATAAGGGTTGTTATACTTTATTTATTACTAATTTTTACTTTGAGGTGTGTTATATATTTGCAGGATGATCTCTCCCAGCCTCAAAGAATGTGAATGGTGGGATGGTGTTTCCAATTTCATACCTTTGAAGCCCAAGTTACATATGTGTATGGAGGAAGCTGAGATTTGGTAGCATGTTGAGAAAGAAATAGTTTCACCTTTCAATATGACAAAGTTGGCTACCCATGTTAAGAAGGAGGCCAAGGAAAAGAGAATTTTTATTGATTCGATGAAGGATCACTTCATCCCTCACATTACAGACAAGACATTTGATAATAATATGTTGGATGATTTGGTTGGTTTATTTCAAAGTTCTTGTGTCTCCAAATAGATGCTCTTGAAAAACAAGATTTCAACCATCTTCATGAGCACACAAGATACAATGTTGAGCTAAATGGATATGAGCATGGAGTTGAGAGATCGACTGGGTGCCATAAAGATGGTGGTAGAAGATAGTGAGTTGGTGTCCATTGTTTTGAAGGACTTAACACTTCTTAGAGGCATTTTATCAAGGGTGTTTGTGCTCATGAGAAGTTTCCCACCTTTACAAAGCTTTGGGATGACCTTGTGGAGGAAGGGATCATGTTAGAGACCTTTTTAGTCAACAAGAGGAAGTAGAAGAAGTAGCCTTTGATGGGAGGATGAAGGTAAGCATGAAAGGATACAAGAAGGGTGGGATACAAGATTCAAGTATAAGAAATAAGGGCTTCAATACGGTGAAATTTTTTAGTTGTCACCAAATGGGACATTATTCCAAGTAGTGTACATAGACAAAGAAGTGGAGGGACAAGCAATAGAGATGGGTTGCAAGGAGTATGGGTACTATAACAAGAGTGGATAAAGGATCATTTGATCTTCATCACACCTTCTCCATGGTCTCTTATTTGTCTTCTAACATTGTGTCAATTGTTGGATGGTATGTGGATAGAGATGCATTGAAACATAGGACTTATGATAAGAAATTATTCAACAAGATTTAGGAGCAATAGGGAGGTATGTGTGTGAATCTAGGTGATGATGTTATGTATTATTTGAAATGGTTAGGCTCTACTTTCCTTTGGATGTTATCAAGTGATGATGTTGAGTTGAATGATGTTCTATTTGTTTCTAGTTTGAATAAAAATCGTCTTTTAGTTTCTTGTATGGTAAATCATCAGTGTAAAGTTGTACTTAAAGGATAGTAGTGTATTATCAATAATTGTAGTTTACAAAGTCTAAGGAATTTCGCTAGAGGTGTGCTAGATGATGGCTTCTACAAGTTATTTGTTGATATTGTGGCACTTAAACATTCTAGCGAGAAGTTGGATGAGCCTTCTAGTTATCAGGAGGCATATGAAAAGAAAGTATGGAAAGATGTTGTGGATATTGGTTCAAAACTTATTATGCAATCAATTATTGATTCCAGGCTTGTAGTTAATGGGAGCATTATAGAATACTAGTTATTTTATTCTGTTAGGAAAAGGGAGTTAACCATGGTGGCACTCTTGTTTTAGGAATCTCAATGAAAAAGGGAGGTGACCTTATTAAGGTCAATGCTTCAGATGTTGGAGGTTTTGAGGTGCATGGGTGAGATACCCATGATTATAATTTGTTGATAGTTTTGACTTGTGATGATGACATGAGGGATAATAGATTTTTCTAGGTTGTTGATGATCCTAAATTATGTTCCTTCGTAATCACAAGTGGTTAACATTCTTTGGAGGTTTGAGATGGTGTTATAGCTTCTTGTGTTGTTGGATATAGTGACATTTCCATAGCTTAAAACATTGATATTCTATCTTACTATAGTATTATCCTCAGGTAAGATGTGAATTTTTATGTGGATGTGGGGTCTTCTAGTTCACGGGGTACTCCTTCATAGATTGAATGGAGAGATGAGGTTGTTGTTCCAAATGTTGATTTAGATGTTAGAGATGAGTTAGATTTCAGGGTGAAGGAGGTAAGAATGGAGATGGATATTCCCTCACCTTCTACTCTAGTATGCATAAAGATGAGATTTCTTATTTAGACATTACAAGATACATAAGATCATGTAGGAGCACCCAAATATTTAGTGAGGGAAAGTCTACCTCCTAGGGGATATGCTAACCATGTTGCATTGGCTACATCCATTTTCAATACTTCCAGTTATTTTGAGGAGGCGATTCATGATGCCTTGATGGAGGAGTGTGATAGTGATTTTTCCTTTCCAAGAGCTAGTGGTTGATTTTGTGATTGTAGTAGGTTCATATTTGAATATGGAAAAATTGGTTGAGTTACAGAGGGAAAAGACTAGTGTTGGTGAAAACACTTTCCTTATAAATGGGAAGTGTTAGCTTCCAAGGTTACTTTGAAAGTGTTTGTGTCATGCTTGGGGGTGTCCCATATGATGTGAGGTGCATGGTGTATATATGACCCTTGGTCATGGCATGATGGAAATAAAAATGTGTGGTGGCATTCTCATTTAGGGAGTGCTTCACATGTGGGCCTGTCATCTTATATATAGTTTGTTTGTAGTGGACTAGGTCCACGGTTGTGTTTTCAACCTCTCTCATTTCTCATATAAATAGAGGGAGGAGAGATTTGAGTGTTCATACTTGATCTTGTGTATTCATTCATCACGCACTTGTATTAGAGATGTGAGGAGTCGAGGGAACTTGCTTCTCTCTCTTGTGTACTCTGCATTATATTATATCACTTTGTCTTGGAATGCTAGGGTTCTTGTATATGTTCAAGGGAAATTCTAGTGTTAGGGCTTCACCCTGAAGAGGCAAAGAACCATGGGTTTGTAATAAACTCTAGAGGGATAAAGGTAGCATTTTATCTTGTATCTCTTGAGAGAGAATAAGACTAGGACTTCAGATATCATAGTGTTACTTGTTATGATTGTTGGGTAGGATAAGAGAAGGATACATTATGCATGACCCAAGGAAGACTTTCTAGTGATGATGCTAGATTGTTGAGGATTTTCAATTGAGAAAGATATTGGTTAGGAATGATTCCTAGCTCGAACGAATTAGAGGATAGGGTTTTCATGGTTCCCACGCTACAATTAAATGGATCAAAATTGTACCAACTTGTGATAAGTCGTGAGTATGTACATGTGCTTTATATCTTTTGTATAAATGAATTTTTTCAACTATCCAATCATTTTGTACTTGTATATTCGATATCCATTTTGTATTGTCTTCTTGATTAGGTTTCCAATGTTTGTTGTTCAAGATGATTTAACATAACTTAAATAGTTTGATAAACTTGTGCAAGAAAATAAATAGTAATGGAATCTAAATTAAAATAATAACAATGGAACACACACACACATAGTACACAAAGAGTTACCCTAGAAACCCCTAATTGAGAAAACATGCTTAATTGAGAGCGATGTCTCTATCTATCACATTGCATTAACTTCACTGTTCATAATACAATATTTAGGTATTATGCAGCATCCAAATCCCTAATCAGTTAACCTATATCAGACTACAACCCTAATTCCTTAACCAGAATTACTTTACAATGGGCCAAAAAAACATTAGCTAAAAAGCACAAAATGGACCAAAAATGAAACCAAATTTTTATTTTGGGGGCTCAACAACTAGACCCCATTTATGCTGGGATGAGACTAAGTCTATCAGTGAACATTACAACACTTGTCCAACATTCTACCACTTATTGCATTATTTTCAAAATAGGGATCAGATGTAAGGCATTCGCATTCAGTTGCTAAAGGTAGTTATGCCCGTTGATTCTCTATACCAAGAGAGATTATTGGTACTAACATACTTTGTGAATGAGTCTACAACATTCTTCAAGCTATCGACCCTCTCCAGTAACACTTTATTGTGTTCAACCATATCTCTAACGGAATGGTATGTACGTCAATATGCTTTAACTTGGAATGATAATCAAGGTTATTTGCTAGAAAAAATGCACATAAGTTGTCACAATCTATCCTCACTATTTTCTAAACGAAACCAATACTCGAACACAATATTTGCAGTCATACAACTTCATTAGTTCCATGAGTGGATCCCACGTACTCATCTTTTGCAATTGATAGTGACTACAACCCGCTTCTTTCTCATCCAACTATTTGCTCCACCAAATAAGTTAAAGACATAACCACTTGTAAATCTTATGGGATTAAGATATCCAACCCATTCTGCATCAATAAATCCCGGCATATATATCTCTTTGTGAGGTCTAGGTATTCCTTGGTAGAATTTTACATAATCGAAAGTGCCACACAGATATCTAAAGACCCTCTTTACAGTTGTCCAATGTTCCTTCCATGGTTTTGACATATACATGCTCAAAACCTCCACTTAATGCACAATGTCTAGTCTAGTACAAACCATAGCATACATTATACTTCCAAGAGAACTTACATAGGGAGCATGAGACATATCATATTTATTCTTATGTCTTCAAACATTTATCTTCGCACGTTTTAAACCTACAGGAATAAGAACCTTGATCGATTTATATTCTTGCATATCAAACCTCTATAATATTGTCTCAACATAATTTATTTGATTTAACTAGAGTTTCATGTTTGTACAATCTCTTTTAATTTCCATGCCCAAAATAAATTTTCTAACACCAACATATTTCACATCAAATTTTGAAGAAAATTGAGCTTTGAAATCCCTGATGATTTCTGTGTTCATTCTAATTAGCCACATATTATCAACGTACAAGACCACAAGTAAAATTATAACCACCCTACTTGGACTACACATAATGATCAATTTTGTTTCTTGAGAAACCAAGTCCCAATATACAAGTATCAAATTTTTGATACCACGTTCCTAGAGATAGTTTTAACCCATACAAGGTCTTCTTTAGCTTGCAAATCGGATCCTTCTTTCCTTCACTAGAAAACCTTTTGTCTGTTTCATTTAGATTGTTTCTTCAATATCCCCATGTAATAATGTTGTCTTCACATCCATCTTCTCTACTTCAAGGCCAAAATAAGTAGTAATATACAAATTAAATCTAATAGAAGTTCATTTAGCAACATAAGAAAAAATCTCACCAAAATCAATTCCCTCCACCTAGGAATATCCCTTTCCTACTAGGAGAGCTTTGTACTTCTCTACTTTACCTTATGCATTCAACCAGTTTACCTTGTACTTTCAAATTCTTCATAACGATTAGGTTTGTTTCTTAAGAAACCAAGTCCCAATATATAAGTATAAATTTTTTTATACCACATTCTTAGATATTGATTTTACCTATACAAGGACTTCCTTAGCTTGCAAACTAAATCCTTCTTTCCTTCACTACAAAACCTTATGTCTATTTCATGTACATTTATTATTCAAGATCCTCAAGTAGGAACATTGTCTTCACATCCATATTATCTCCTTCAAGGTCAAAAAAAGTAGCAATAGAAAAAAGAAATCTAATAGAAGTTAATTTAGCAACATGAGAAAAAATCTCACCAAAATTGGTTCCCTCCACCTTGGAATATCCCTTTTCTACTAGGAGATCTTTGTACTTCTCTACTTTACCTTTTGCATTCAAATTATTCGTAAAGACCCATTTGTTACCCGTTATCACACAACCCCTATTATAACCCTAAATTGCTCCATACATGCACACCTAGCTTTTGGCCCTCTTACATGCAAATTTTGCCAAGACATCACTGAGCAGCTCTTCTTAAAAACATTATTTTTTAATATGTATGCACCCTGAACCACTACCGACCATGTACATACACTTTCTGCACCACTACAACACGTGCACGTACCCTAGCTGCACCATTACAGCCTGCGTATACTCACAAAAGTTGCAAAAATTAAAAAGTTGCAAGGAATTCATTGAGTTACAAGCTATTAGGTAGTTTCCCAACTGTCCCACCACCTATAGCCCGTCACCCAACTGAATAACCATCCTTTTATCATATAAAAGGATGTTTTGGGGTCTCATTCATAACATAATCATAAGAATAGTAAAACTCTGCTTATTTCACATCCCCTCCTTGCCCCAAGAATTGCAGCCACCTTGTGAGATTTGCATCAGAATTTCCTATTCTTGCCCTTTTTCCTCCATCATAAGCCTATGACATTTCCCTAGAAGAAGTGTGAGAGTAGAAAGATACGTTGAAGTACATTTGGAGCTTGGTGAAGAGGAGCCCGAACCAGGTTCGTGGAGCAGTCGTCGACCTTTTTGTAAGTAAAAATTGTGATATCAATAAAATAAATATGTTTCTTGTCCCGAAATATGATCTTTCAAATGTTTGTATTCAGTTTATGTTTCATTCTAACATCTAACCCATTATTTATATATGAGATGCATGTTTTTAGTTTCCTGTTTATCTATTTGTGAATGCAGGACAACCTTGGGAGGAGGCTTGTAGTCAACGGAGCTATTGAATGTGAGAGGATTGACACCGGACACAGAGTAAAAGGTAAAGTTACCTGATCTTTTCACTTTGTCTTTCGTGTATGAATTTGGGGTGTATTAGGGGTAGTTAGAAAAGTAGAAGACTTTTAGACGGTTAGATCTGCCTACATGTTCAGATCCCCCTATGGACTACACTAGGGTTCAACATGTAAAGGAATCAAAAGATGAGAACTGAAGAGAATTCAAGTGTGAGATAACTTGTTCAATCAAGGACTCAAAATATGTAAAGGAGAAAGAAGACAATCACTCTTGAAAATCCTAAAAAATGAGCAGCAAGAATCAGTATTCAAGGTTGGGTTGTGGTAAACAAGAGATTCCTAATCATTCAAAAAGTGAGATGTTTCAAGGAAGACATAAAGGTATCAATACCAAACAACCCTTTCAAACTCTAGTTGATGAAAACTTCTAAACAATCAAGCAATCTGAAAACTTTGTGAGA
Organism: Picea glauca; assembly: GCA_000966675.3. Taxonomy (NCBI): domain Eukaryota; kingdom Viridiplantae; phylum Streptophyta; class Pinopsida; order Pinales; family Pinaceae; genus Picea; species Picea glauca. The sequence goes on along the minus strand of JZKD02S1264823.1, from coordinate 2,180 downwards.
TGAATATTAGACAACTTAAAGGTAGGATGAACCAAGGGATCTTGTTAACCCTAGAGGACCATACAATTTCATAACCAAGAGAATTTTTCAAACTCAAATAATTAAATGAAATGAGTGATGAATGTCAATTTCTCAATCAAAACAAAGTCAAAGACAAACTAGAAGATTCTGGGTTAAAAGCCTCTTAACAACAGACTAAGCAAAGCATGGTCGAAACTCTTGGATTCACCCAAAAGAAGGGACTAGAGCCCTTGTTACCAAAGGAAAAAAGTTCTATGGTTCTCCCTAGGAGACCAAGGTGGAGCGCCATTCAGCTAGTGGTGCCCTGGTAGACATTACAGGGGAGTGTTGGTCCTGAAAGTGCTTGAAAAAGGCACAAAAAAACTTAAACTCGGCATAGACCTAGTCAATGACTCTGTAAACTTCTTGATGAATATTAGGGAAGGGGAAATGACTTAGAATCAATCATCGAACAAAGAATATCCAATCATAAACAAAGGTTTTATATGAACCAAGGGAAAGACTAGTCAAAGTCCTTCCCCAGTGGAGTCACCATTTTTTCTATTATGAGAAATCTTACCCTACAGAAAAGTTAAGATCCCCTTTGGACCAATACCCCTTCTTTGGTCCAAATACATAAGTAAACAAATGTTTGCTACTTTCCTTATATATCTGGTTCATTAAGCTATAGATAGGAAGAGGAAGGCACACATGTTTCCTAAAGTTTTTCCTTGTCGCTCCTTCCTTTCGCTTTGTTGCTCCAATTTCTTCAGTGACCAAGGAGACCTGCAAAACAAGAGGCAAGAAAACCTTCCTACTTCTACTATATTTAGTTATATAAAAACCAGATCTATCTAACCCAATTTGACTTAAGCATAGACATTATCATAAACAACATAATGAAAGGAATAGGCCAAGTTAATATTAAATAGAAAGCCAAAATAAGGCACTTTCAAATCATTTTGATGTTGCCACAATATTCTCCAATATATCCTCATCCATCCCTTGCATGAAAGTATTGATATCAAAATGTTGATGCTTCAATGGATTTCCCTCTCTTAGGATCAAAGGTTTGACACCTGAAAACTTCCTCCTTTTCAGTTTTCACCATGGAAATGCCTTCAATTTACAGGATTAGGAGGCTCAACCACCATGGGATATTTAGGGAAGTGGTTGAGTATATGGCTCCATGAGTTGGGATTTGATCCTAAGATATAACCATAGGATAGGGTTCGAGAAAAACCARCCTCATCTCTTCGGAKTTGTCCCTTAGGAAAAGGTGGGATTCTTCATATTTTCCTCTAACCAAAGTGGCGCTCCCCTAAGTTAGAGACAAAGTGATAATGGTGCTCCTTTAATAGGGCAAGGGGAGAACYAGTGCTCCCTATACATGGACAAGGGGGCACCATAGAAATGAAATAGACATAGGTCAATCATTTCAAATGTATCAATTAGTTTCATCTTTAAACCCAAAATTAAGTTAGCACTAAAACCAATGATGACCAAATCATCGGCAGATAGTGTAACTATCAAAATATCATCAATCACGTGTAATACATAAATATTTTGATATGCTTCACAATGCTTGAAACCAATATTTAGAAAGAACCCATCAATATTTCATACTGCACCCCCTGAGGGATTGTTTCAAACCATATAATGATGTCTTTAATTGACATAAAGGACTTCCATCTTCGTAAAAAAGTGGAGGTTTCTCCACATGAGTCACCTTAGTGAGATGAACATGTAATAAAGCACTCTTTATATCAATCTAATGTACCTCCTATCCAAAATGAGAAACAAGTGAAATAATAAGTTGAACATAATTCATGTTTGCAACTGGGGAAAAGGTTTTAATGTAGTCAATACCTTCCTATTGAGAGAACACATTTGCTACCAATAAAACCTTGTATATCTAAACAACACCTTCTTATGTGAATTTATTCTTTTACATCCATGGACAATTAACCACATTATTTCCTTGCAATCAAGGAACCAACTCCCAAGCCTTGTTTACATATGTATCAAAACCACGTGCCTCTAGCCCATGTGCCAACAAAGCAATACTGCCATGTTGTTTTTGTCCTCTAGTTTTCCTTGAGTCATTTATGTTACTTGGATCAATACCAACAATTTCAATTGTCTTAGTCACCCATAATGGAAGGCTTCTTCCCCTTATA
>JZKD02S1264812.1:0-12183 GCA_000966675.3 Picea glauca | reverse complement strand
AATATACTTTATATTTATACTTTATACTTTATTATATATATTTATACTTTATATTATAAATATATTATTACATTAATAATATTGTTTAATAATTAATAATCATATTATTAATTATCAATATAGTAGAATTTATTTTTGATGCTGCCCAAACATCAACATTCCTAGCAATCTGTGGGCTCTAGAATGTGGTGAATGCATGCACAAGAGATCTAGCTAGGAAAAGAACGAACACAACTTGCAAAATAGAGAAGACGAGAGAAACATTGGAGAGAAAAGAATGAGAAAATGTATTAACCAAATGAATGAATGATAATTTACATATGACATATTATGTATAGCTCAACTAATGTGCACTGGAAGAGAAGTCAATGCACCATAGTGGTGGTGTAGAGAGATCTAGACACACACAGGCAGTTACCAGAGTTAACTACCACCTAGTCCTAGTTAACTAGTCATGTGGTCTTCAGTTAATTGAGTTACACGTGTCAAAGTGAGAGAAGCACATGCAACTGCTAGTGATAAAACCGAGGTTTCCATGCATGAGTGACTTCCACTAGTCTAACTAAGTGTATCTGGCTCTAAACTGAAGAGAATATTCTCATAGAATGTAGGAGAGGTTCCTAAAAAATAGGAGACCCTCAATAATGACTAATAAACATAGGAAAATAAGGAAAACATATTCTAGGTGTGTGTAATATCTCCAACATACTTTATTTGAATATGTTCATGTCTCATCGTTCCTTTTTTACAACGACCAAACAGATACTTATCTTGTCAAAAAGAGTATTGTGAACTTGAATTTCCATATTCACAAGGAAATGTCCCAGCCTTACATTTTCTAGAAATGGGGTGTACATGTCTCGAGTGAGAATCAAAGCAATGAATCTCCCTACCATCTTCATCTAGCTTATCACATCTTTTCTCATAACAAATAGTTTTATCTTTCCCTGTTTCTTTCTTTTGCTTCCTTTTCCAAACCTCTGAGTATTCTTCTCTATGCTTGGTAAGAACATCTTCTTCCTTGTTTTGTTTAGGAGGTATCACTATACTACTTCTACAGTAACGTGCTATGTGCCCACATTTATTGCACTTATAACATTCAGTATTATAATCAAGTAGAGGATCAAATGAATTGTAGTTTTTGTTAGAAAACCCATGAGAGCTTATGGATTTGTTGCTCACATAATCATCCTCTAAGGTCTTATAATAACCTCTATTTCTATCTCTCACGTGATCACTTCTTGCATAAGCTCTACAATCTATTGCCTTATGACCAAAATTATTGCAAGAAAAACAATAGCCAAGAAATATATTTTGGTACTGGTTGGTGAAATGCCTTCTCGGTGGAACAACTCTTCTGGACTCATTCTTGTTGTTCTTGTGAGAATAATCAAGAATTTGTTGGTCATCATTTTCTTTCATGCCTCTACTTTCATTGTTGATGGAGCCTTTGAGAATATTGGCATAGTTTTTAAACTTTTCTTCATTTTCCTTTTCTCATGGCTTTGTGACCTTAATGCTTTCATCTCCCTTGGGAGTCTTTTGTTTTTCGTTGTAGCCAAGACCTGTCCTGTTGAATGGTGACCTTTGGCGACTGAGAATATTATCTAAGATTTCAGTACTCTTTCTAAACTTCAAGCTTCTATTCAACTAATCGGTTGTTTTCTCGAGTTCCTTTCTTAAGGAAAAGATTTCATCCTCTAGCTTCTTGCAATTTTCTTCTAGTTGGCTTTTCATCACTTTTTCTATCCTTTTTGCTTCTTCTAGTTGAATCTTCACGATGATAATTGTCTTCTTTGTTTCTTCAAGGTCATTATCCTCCTCTTCATATTTCTTCAATTTCTCTGCTTCTTTTTCTTAAACTTAACTATTTTTTCTAAGGTACTAATAAGTTTTGCTTCAAGATCTTCTTCTTCTGAATCTGGTTTTTCTTTATCATTTTCTTCATTTTCTTCATCAACGAGATTCATTTCCATGGTTTTGGAGAGAGATTCTTCTTCATCATCACTATCTTCCCTTCCCGCATATGGAAACTTAGTGGGAAAACTCCCTTTTCTACCACACTTAAGGCATTTGAAGGGTATCTTACTTTTGTATTTGTTGAGTCCTTTTTTTAGTTTTTTGTAATGCCCTTGTTTCCCCCAACTTGTAAATATAACTATAACTTGCCAAAATATTGTGGTTGACCGAATATGTGTGAATGTTGGATTTGATGAACCTTTCTGTTATAAAAGGTAATGCATGTATTTATGTTATTAATTAAAAATGAATAGTGTTGCATAATTGTTGAATTGGGTTTGCCAAGGTAGATCATGATGCTATGAGAGAGATGGTGAGGGGAACCAGAAATGGTTGAGATGACCCCCACCAGACAAGTACCTTACTGAATTTAATTACTTAGACCCAAAATAGTCCTCTGACCCAAAAATGAATTACCAGTCAAGCTGGTAGTTGGGAAGCCCTCCTCAAGAGTTAATGCAAGGAGATGGGCATAATACCCATCTGCAAGGCTTCCTAACCTAACCACGAGCTGGGGATTCAGACCGATGCAACCTTGCTGAGGAAGGAAAGAGAGTAATGGATTAATGGGCAAAGGAAGAGATTTAAGAGACTAATCTCCCAAAAAAGAGAAGAGAGTGCTTGCATCTCTCTGGTTCGAAGGAGAACCAAGAAACAAATCCATTCTGGGTGCAAGAAACTGTTGGCAGCATTTTCAGTCCAAGCTGATAAACGGGGTCGCAGAGAGGACGAATGGTTGTGGAAGTACTCGTTGCAGGCTCCTTTGCTTGGTACAGAGAAAACCATTTGCTAAGTTTATGTGGGAGGAGGAGAGTAACCTCTGTCCCTAACTATCGTTGAACAAGAAGAAGGAGTCTCTCTCAAAGCATCATGGTTTAGCTAGGGGGTGGCTAGTGATGAATCCATTCGGGAGTGGTTGTGCCTATGGTTAGGTGAAAACAAGCACCCCTCTCAGCAGCTGCATCATGATTCGGGTTTCTGATAAGTATTTTTATACTCTATGGAATGGAATGGAAGTTATGGTTGAATGTCTGTGTTTATGGATAAATTTTTACAGTGTTTGATAAATCTTTAGAAATACTTATTATTCTTCTATAAACTTATGTATTTACATTGTCTTATGTTTGCCTCAGCTTAACAGTTAGAGAGCTATGGGATGTGGGTCTATAAGTGAATCTAGGAATAAGCTACGATCCTTGTACTGGCTGGAAATATCCTAAAGGAATTTTTCCCAAGGATTGACCTTGTAATGCAAGAATCGGGGTAGAGTTAGTTGGAATGCTTAATTCATGCTGACCACTCAAATTTAGCTTCACAGGATTTCCAAATTAGAGCTCTATGAAGCGAGGGAATTTCCTTCAAACCCTTCGTTGGCATGACCGAAGGCTCATGTCCATGGCCTTAACCAAATCACAACTAAGATTTAAGCGTGCAGCCCACAAGAATTATCTGAGGACCCATATGACCAAGGTCTGGGAACCCTATGCTAAGCCTGAAAGGAGCTAAGATTTTCTGGCTTCAGAACTCCAAGAGTGCAGATCTCTGGGGCGTTATGGCCTTACCACTTTCAAACCATTCGAAGGTAACTTGTTGTTACAGTTACCTGCAAGGTGGACCAACATCTGGTGGTTCCCTTAACTTTGACCGTGGGTTTTGTCCCACTATTAAACCTTGACCCACTTACCAATCGCAAAGTACAAGCTGCATATTCGAGGGTATTCAGGAGTTTCCCTGGTCATTGGATCTATGCCAAGGTCAGTCTGACGTTGACCACTTCGATAGAACAAATTTTTCAGAGCACCAAATTTATCGAATGTCGGATTTTTGAATTAATGTGAGTCGTCGATCTAGGGATTCCATTGATAACCCCTCCCAACCATCCGATCAACCGGTGGAAATATTTGCGTATAACACTTCAACGAAGTCCTACTTCGAGAGAACGGAGCTGTCATAATGCCAAAACCCCCAAATGTCGGAGCTATGAATTAATGAGAACCATAGATTTAGAGACGCTCTGGGATCTTCCCTAGCTATTGGATCTACACTGAGGTCAGTCCGTCATTGACCACTCCGGGAGAAAGGGGGTAGTAAGCGATAAAAATGCATGAATGTCGAACTCATGAAGTGACAAGATTCATAGATTTAAGGACATTGCAGGACTGTTCCTGACCGTTAGATCTAGACCGTGGTCAACCTGACGTTGACCACTCCGAGAATAAAGAGGAAGTCACACAACAGATTCCCTCTACGTCGAAGTTACGAAGTAACAAAGGCCGTAGATCTATGGATCTACATGGACGCATATCAACCATGAGATCTAAGGGGTGTTGGAAGGTTGTTAGTCCAGAGTGATATGGCACACCGACGTCACCCAGGGTGACGTGGACCCACGTTCGACGTGCCACGTGTCACATGGATTCATACTTCTTGCAGACCCTATGTTCCCATTAGAACGTGACATGTGTCACCCACTGATGGGGCCACGTGCCATCCTTGCCTTTCTGCATGTCACCCCCCTGGCACATATTCGCTTGGCCTATTAGCGGGTGGAGTACTCGGGACCCACTTGTCCTTGCCTCAACATTTACTACGCCATCATGTGTAAAGGTGGACCCTTCAAGAGTCTGGGACTTCAAAACTCCGGAGGTTTGGGGTGTAGGATCTTATATGAGCCGAAAGGGCCGAAGGTCAGAGCCACATGGCAAGATTTTGAGATCCTTCAGGAGTTCGGGACTCCAGAGGATATGCGTGTATAAAGAAAAAGGGGTGTTCGACGCCAAAGCGTCGAACATCGAATTTTCATTAAGCTTAGGTGTTAAATGAGGATGAAGCTTCATCGTTGGATTGGACGATGGGTGGACTTCCACCATCGATGTAGGAACACTGGGGAATCTCCAGGACTTTGAGGAACTTGGGATGGTATGAGAGAGATGGACCCACATGGCCCTTGACTGATAATGCCTGAAGAGTTTTGGAAGGGCATATTTCCTAATCCAGAGTTTGGATTTGAGTAGGGTAGTAGTTGTTAGATAACTCTTGATGAGAAGAAGGGAATGGAGACCTCAGAGAAGGGATTCAAGATGATTAAAGAAAGTAAAATTTTGATGCCCCATCCCTAAAAAGTGTACTTATGGTCGGGTGTGTTACAATTTCTAACAAATTGTGTTTCTTTTTTCCTTGATTCATAGCTGGAATGATCACCGAATCTCTCTTCATAAATGTTTTGTAGCTTGTCCCAAATTTGTTTAGTTGATGTACACTTCATTACCTTGATAGTCTCAAAATCGGATAAGCCACTCAATATGACATCTATTGCTTCTGCATTGTTTTCACTTGACTCCTTCCCAGCTTCATTTATATAACCCTGTTGTGACTGATTCCCAAATACCAAACCCAAGGGACTGCAAATATATCTTCATTCTTATACTCAATGATGCATAGTTTGTTCCATCAAACAAAGGTGCTATGTTTGTAAGGATACCTTCCTTACAATCCATATGTGTTCAAAATCTTCCTTCCAATGGTTAAATTATTTTTAAAAGAACCTGCTTTGATACCAATTGTTGAACTTATGCTTATACCGAGAGGGGGGGTGAATAAATATATGATAATGTTTACTTTAGTTAACCATTCATCAATCATTCATTAGATGAGAAACAATAATCACATATGAACTCAAATCACAATGCACATAGTTTAACATGGAAACCCAATCGAGAGAAAACCATAAAACTTATCTTTATAAATGTTTGTAGGCACCAACCTACTGTAACAAATATCATAGGCACCAACCGACTGGAGACACCAATCTCCTTAACTGAGCACCAACTCAACAATATGTAAGCACCAATCTACTGGAGACTCCAATCTCCTCAATTGAGAACCAACTCAACAATATGTTGGCACCAACCTACTGGAGACACCAATCTACTCAACTGAGCACCAACTCAATAAGATATGTATAAACACCAAATCAAGAACTTCATACACAAAGTACTTCTAACTTCACCTCCATGCTTCATTCCATAGACAATCCTTCAAACCCTAGTAGGCCTTATAACATCATTCCTAGAATTAACGACAACATCCACCAAAGACAACATCCATTGACGGAAACATCCACTGATGACAACATCAAACCCTCAAAACATTGCACATGAGAACATCACAGACCTTCAATCCTTCATAACTCACCTTGAGAATAAGAAAGACCCCAAGAAAATCCCTTAGACTTCTTTTGCACACCTTTAGATCCTCAAAAGACACCCTAACACCTTTAACGCACCTCAGATCACTCTTGCACACCTTATAATTTATCTCTTGCTTGGTTTCTCTACAAATGTGCACAACTATCATGGATTTATAGTAATTTTGCCACCACTTTTAGGGCCGACCTGTAAAGACTGGTTGAGCCGACCTCAATTTTCTGGCTAGGTTGTCGAACAAAAAAAATCATATCTCCTCGTTTCTAGGGAGTTAGATGGAATTCCATGTACCGTTGAAAAGGTCTTGGAATAAGATTTCCAACCATATAAGTTGTGTTACCATTTGAGCTAGGTATGTAGGGTAAAAATTCATTCAAAGGTAAGGTATCCAAACTGGTAATCAAAAATCCAAAATTAACACTTTCAACCATTATTTATCTTGGACATATGTAGGCTCGTAATTTTATATTGGACATCTGCAGGCTCCCCATGTCTTTGAAATCAATGACAACAATATTTACAACATGCTCCCCCAAAAAGAGTAATGTTTTTCAAACCCCATCCACCACAACACTTGGGTTTAGCCAAGGTCTTCCACTTTGCCAAAGGGATTCTCTCATTTTTATTACCAAGCCAAAGAAAACTAAAAAAACACGTATGGATAAGATTAATAATACTTTTAGACACATAGGCAAGGGACAACCGATATACCAGGATACTTTTCAGGACTAACTTGATGAGAATAAGTTGACCATCAATGGAGAGCCATCTAAAACACCAACAACTGATCCTTATTTCAATCTTTCTGACTAGCCATAACCAATCCACTACACTTTAATCATTCAACTTTGAATAGTAGCCCAAGTGTTTTATCACTAGGTCCAACTGATCCTTATTGAAAGGGAACACCCAACTCAATTGCTCAATTAATTCCAATGAAATATTATTATATAGAATGGTGGATTTAACATTGCTAATTTCCATCCTTGATGCATTACATAATTGATCCATAATGCTCTTTATAGACCTCCACTCCCTATCAATTCCATCTCCGTATATAAGAACATCATCCACAAAGAAGAAATGAGTGACCCAAAATTGATCTGCCACTTGGACACCTTTGATTTTACCATTGGCGTTGGCCTCCTTTATGAGTTTTCTTAATCCTTTTGCTATGAGAAGGAATAAAAACGATGATAAGGGACACCCTTGCCTCAACCCATGCGAGGCTTTGAAAAATTGGGATGGAGAGCCATTAATTAACACACCAAAATTTGCTAAAGAGACATAATCCATTATCCAATTCAGGATATTTAAATTCAACCCAATTTGCAACAAAACCAACCAAAGGAAAGACCAACTTACCTTGTCGTAAGATTTAGCCAAGTCCAATTTCACCATGAATGAAATAATTTTCATTGTTTTAATCAAGTGGAGACACTCTTCATCTGATCCAAAAACATCTAAAATATGCTTGTTTAAAAGGAACCCAAACTGTTCCTTTGAAATACAAGAGGAGAGAATACCTTTTGATCTGTTTGTAAGGACTTTGGCTATTACCTTGTATAGGAGATTACATAGTGAAATTGGACGAAAATCACCAAAGGGCACATGATTCTTCTTCTTTGGAATGAGAACCATGAAAGTGGCATTGAGGGCACTCACAATTCTTCTAGCGACCCTAGACTCTCCCACCACCCTCAACAAGTCTTCTGCCAGAATATCATAGAAACGTAGATAGAATTCTACAGTCCATCCATATGGACCAAGGAATCTTATCTCGCTTGACGCAGAACATGACCTCCTTAAGCTCCTCTTTAGTCATAGAGGCTCCCATTTGTTCATTTTTTGCCTCATTGAAAAATTTGGGATATACCCGAACTGCCCTCAACTGATCCACAATATGATTAACATCATGTTCTTTAAACAAATTACCAAAATAGTGTTGTCCCGCTTCCACAAGATCTTTGAAATACCTTATTTTTTACCCATCCAAACCATCTAATTCCCAGATAGTATTAATGGATTTCCTATGCTCAACAAATTTATGAAACAATTTGGTATTTTGATCACCCTCCTTGATCCAAATGGCCCAATTCTTCAATCTCCACGTTGCTTTTTTAATGGATAGCAGTTGGGCCTTGCTAGCTTCCAGATTTTTGAGTTCTAATAATTCCTCTTCCGAAAACGTCCCTACCACATTACTTCATAACAAAATCCCTAAGCGCTCCTCAACCAAAAGCAATTCCGCCTGATGTAGATTTTTTGGGGCCTTGTCCTAATCAATAGTCAGGCACTTGATAGTCTTCAAATTTGCAATGAACTATTCCATAGTTGAGGCACCCACTTGAGGGTCATAAGGTTTCCAATGGTCTTTAACCAAGTGACAAAAATACTCCTTAGACAACCAACAATGATTAAACTTAAATGGTCGAGGAAGTTTCAAGCCCCTCCTTTCCATCTACAACAAGATAGGACAATGGTCGGATATGCTACCTTCCCCTATCCAAATTCTACATTTTCCACACCCTTCGAATAGGCATTTGGCCAATTTATATCTATACAATCTCTTAGAGACCCTAGCACCATCTGAGCATCTATTCCTCCAATTCTGATCCAATGGAACTGGCTCGACATCTATTAACTTGGAGGACTTAAACAAATGACCAAAGAACTGAGCCAAGGAATCCAACCCGACCATGACACCCCATACTTCCCAAGTAGATAGAGTGAGATTTAAGTCCCCCCCCCTCCCCCCCAACATTGAGCTCGATATCCTTTAATATTTTGTGCTCCTCCAAATCAGACCAAAAATCTTTCTGATCCTCATATAGCCCGTACACATTGACAATTTTGAAATATTTTCCCAAATCATTAGCAGTACCTTCAATCAAAATGCCAACATTCAACAGAGATGTATTGACAACCTCAAAACTCAAATTCGAGACCGAGATCAAACCACCAGATTTCCCCACAACATCCCGAGAACAAAAATTCCAGTCGTGGAGGGTGGAAGTGAGAGAAGAAACAACTTTGGAACCATGAAGCATTGTCTTGATGAAGAATGATCGACTTATACATCCCAAACATCCTTCAAAGGGCATGGTTTTTAGGGGYGCCTCCAACCCCTCTCACATTCAAGAATAAAACAGTCATAGAGAAACTCCATCTAAGGGATTTGAAGCTCTAAGTGCCCTATCGATAGTTTGTTGTTTACCCCAAAGAACCTCTTTTGATGCCCTTAATTTAGCCTTCGATATGAAGGACTTATGTCCCACATGCGTAGGAATATTGTCCAACAAGGCCAAGTCTTCGTCAATAACCCTTCCGCCTCCCCCTCCTTTTCTTTCTTAAGGAATTTCAATATTAATTCATAAGGAGGGGAAGAGGGATCCTGAGATGATACCCTCGAAGAACCTCTACTACCAGAGTCTGCTAGGGTATTGGAAAAAGAGGTTGCCTCCTCCCCACAACAAAAAATGTCTCAGCCAGGAAAGTCCTTCATGGCCTTAGGAAGGTCTAAAGACTTAACCACGAGGTCTTCACTTAGTGAACTTTTGACATAGTGCCTACGTTCATGGGGTATTAAAGAATAACCCTAATTTCACTAGATATTGATAAATACCTCCTAAAATCCTTTTATTGAACCCCCCTCCCAATAGATATTTCCAATAAAATAAATCCCTATTTTAACTTGATTCCCCTTTTTATACCCCCCCAATACCTATAAACCCCTTAAGACTGCACATCCCCCCAATACCTATAAACCCCTTGAGACTGCACATCCCCCCAATACCTATAAACCCCTTGAGACTGCACATCCCCCCAATACCTACAATATATTGTTTTTATTTTTCACAATTAAAAAAACCCCTTATGAATGAACGTGACAAGATATTTGTCAACAAGATAAACCCCAGTTTCAAGTGAAATATTCCCACCCAAAGCAAGAGAAGGAAAAGGAGGAAACCTACATACTTGCTCAAAAGACTTTATCGAACCAATAACTGAAGTTTGCATTAACGACTCGACCACCCTTTGCAAAGTTGGATCATAATTAACCTGACCACAACTGGAGTCCCCCAAAGGACTTGGAGAAGGAATCAACTATGGCCCAACCACTGGCCTACTTGACAAGAGTCTTTTTGGTTTTTGCATGCTCAACTTTCTTGGACTAGGGATCCCCTTCTCCACAAGACACATTGATCTAAAATCTTTGATCGCCCTACACATATTACATCGAAAAGGGAGCTTCCAATAGTCCACAGACTGAGAGATTTGACGATCCTTCCACAAAATTTCAATTTCTGGAACCAAACCTTAACTAATATGAATCTCCACCAAAACCCTAACTACTCGTTTGTCTTCCTGCTCCAAACTTCTTACATCAAAATATACAAACTTACCAATCTGGTTACCTGTTGTCCTAAAGACCAAACTGGACCAGAGCTCTAATGGAAAACATGGCAATAAGGCCCAAATATGTTGCAAAACAAATGGCTCACTTCGAGGATCAAACCCAAGGTACCATGTTCGAAGGACCAGACTCAACGGGCCCTAGATCCATGCACAACCCAAAATATTCTCTAGGTAACCTTCTAACATAATTTTGAAACATAGACGCCCTTTGACAAGAATATGAAAATGCAGAAGGTATCCCAACACTTTTACCCATCTGACTTCCAACCATCCAACCAGGTGAGAGGGCGACACCGATTCTCCCACAAACTTATCGACTAGAGCCTTGGAAACTAAGGTTTCCATCATATCCATTCCAATGTCAAGCCCTAAAACAAGATTGACCTTACCCTCCTTCACCCTAAGAGATTTTTGTTTCCTCTTCAACACTCTGATTGTGTTGACAACGTCTCCAAAATTCGACAGAGATTTTGAGACTGAGCTCCCCACCTTCTCCATGCATGAAGTAAAAGCTTGCGCATAATCCACCTGACCCATTTGAATGTCGACTGACACTCCTCCATTAACACCACTACCCGCATGCTTGCCTGTAAGCAATCTCTCAGCCTTTGACTCCTCCTGTAACTCTGTCGAATTTTTTTTGGTACAACACAAAATCTCTCTGAACTCTTCGTCATAATGAAAGATAGATGGAAATCTCAAAGTGTTTGAGTTGCCATAATCAAGGAGCTCTTCCTCCATAACTAATAATCACCTACCTTACCACCTATCTCTGTCAGGGTCTATCGAAATAAATGATCTAAAAACCCCCCAAACCCTACATACCTAGGTTTGTTCTTGTATTTGCAGTAGACACATGCAACAATGTCTCTAATGTGGGTACTCTTTGAATGGAATAATGTCACTTAGTGTTCTATTTCTCAATGGGGCATGTGTTTTTGAGCTTTGAGCACTGAATTAGGTAGGGGACTAATAATTAGACTTTTTATTATCCTTTATTATCGATTAATTAGTTTCAAAGCGAGGGAGGGATGTAGGAAATTATCTTAGGTTTTGGTTCATTTGTTCTTCAATCTAAATACTTTATACTTTTTAATGATTTTTTTGGTAGTTTGAGGTTTAAAATTTTAGAGGCTTGCTTGTTGATTTCATGTTGGTCTCTATTTTCAATTTTATAATCTAACAAATGATACACATTTGTATTAAAAGCTCATTGCATATGGATTGTATTTAATTATGGCCAGTGTCAACTTCAACCAACAATGTTGTCCATCTTACAACTCATCCTTTTGTTATGTTAAATGACAGCTACATATGGCCTATATTTAATTGTGGCCATTGTTAGCTTCAACCAACAATGTTGTCCATATTTTAACGCAACTTTTTGTTCAACCTATTAATATTCAAGATATGTAGTACCTTACTAAAATAAGCAATATGATTGTGAAAAATATATGAATGAATATTAAAAGACAACTACAAAAACTATTTTCATATTGCATCAATGGTGCACATACTGTAACACCCTGTTTCCCCCAGC
>JZKD02S1264811.1:185123-201362 GCA_000966675.3 Picea glauca | reverse complement strand
CTGATATAGACAGTCCAGAACCTGTGCATGATACCCCTGGACCAGGAAAGACCAAGAAAGATGAAGAATTTCAAGATGTCAACAATACTTCTGCGAAGACCACTTTGATCTCACCTGAGCAAGGAGGTGATGGTGGAGAACCAAGTGGCATAGAAGTTGATTAAAATAAAGGTGAAGTTACACCGCCTAGAGAAGAGGAGGATCCCTCCAAGAAAAGGAAGGTTACCCCACCAAATACTTCATCCAGGAAGAAAGCTAAGGCAACCAGAACCATGTTTGAGATTGTTCTCATTTCAGATGACTTTGAATTCATAGTCACTACGCTGAAGAATGCTTCGCTAGAGATAGAAGAAAAGTAGGAAGCCAAGCAAGAGGAAGTGTTTAGTCGCATCAGGGATGAGCTTCAAGGAGTACAACAAGCAATACAGTCTAGCCACACAGTTTCCACTATGCCCCTACCATCAGGAACACTAGAATTATTTGATGAACCAACCCAACTACATCAGATTGTTGATACAGTTGAAGATCACCTTCAACGAGCTCAATAAGAGACAACACAAGCCACCCAGGCTTTAGCGCAAGTATAGAAGGACCTTGAGGACCACAGAAGAACTGCAGAAAAGGAAAATCTCACTCTACAAGAAAAATGGGATGAAGAGAAAGTAACGCTACAAAAAAACAAGGAACAGTTGCTCGCAGAAAAACTGAATTACAAGAAAGGGTTCACAACGCACTTCTCTCTATGACAGTCATAGAAGTGAAAACTGAGGAACGAGTCCCATAGCAGGTGGCACAACTTGAAGAAGTAATCCAACAACTTTAGCAATGCATCGCAGATCTGGAACTTTGTATTGTGCCCAAGACTCCTCAAGAAATCAGATACCTAAGGGAGGCAACTGCTCGGAGCACAGTTGGCAGAATGAAATCCCTTTCCTTGGAGTGCAAGCAAATGAGCTCTAGGAGCGCTCAGACATATGAAAACCTTACAGAAAATCTAGAATTATAGGCATTGGAGTCCCATCTCCAGGAAGAAAAGAAGCATGCAGATACGCTACAGGTGCAACTAAAGGCCTTAACACCAATTGAAAGAATGAAGATGTTTCCAGAGTAGCGCATGGCCCAACAAAATATCCACATGATCCAAAGAAAAGTGATGGAAGTCTCTCAATGAATTCAACCAGTGCAAGAGAATGAATGCCAACTGTTCATCAAAGTTGAAAGCTAAGGAGTCGAGCTAGAACAAGTCATCATCATAGTAGAACATTGCCTAGAAGGGCCAGTCAATGACGCACTCATCTAGGAGTTCATTGAGCAAGAGGTCATAGAATTGCAGCAGCTCGAGCCAATATCAAGGCATTCTAGGAAGAATATCTCAGACTAGAGTGACTTGGGACGAGCCACGGGTGAGTGTTGGGGGCATGTTGGCCCTTGACCAAGTTTTGGGAGCACTTGGTCATATTTGACCATTTTTGGGACTTTGACAGCCTGTTGAAGATGGAGCACCAGACGAAGCAGAGATTGTAGATTCTTGGCCCACTTTTGGGTCCCTTTTTGGGTTTTGGGAATATGTAATGGGAAAGGGATGTCGGCCCATGGGTTTACCCATGCTTAGGCCCATTTTTTATGTATAAATAGAAGGATAGGAAAATGTAAGAAAGTAATAAGTAATAGATAATAATATTGTATTTATATGATATAGGCTAAGTTCCAAGAAGGGATCTGTGTGATCGAGAGTTTTTCACATTCTGTATAGACTTGCAGATCTTAGTGCAAGTCCTTGTGTAAAGATCTAGAAGGCTTTGTGCTTAAAGGAAAGGAAGAAGGATTTAGTGAGCTGCACATATCTTCTGTCCTGTGCGAAGTAAGGGTTTCTAAGGCTCTTTGCTTGTAATCGATTGGCCGAAGATAATAAAGAAGAAGAGTTGGTGGATGTAGCCCCAGGGTGGGGGTGAACCAAGTAAATCTTGTGTGTCTACTTTATGCCTTGTTCTGATGCATTTATGTGATTATTTGCTAAGTGCTTTGATATGAGTAGATAGATCTTCTATATATGCTTATGCTTAATGATTATGATGTGTAGAATGTTAGGTATGATTCACATATATATGATAAGTGTTTGACCTGTTAGATCTGAATACTCTATGGATGCTAAGTGATCAACAATATAGTTCATTGTGAATGTTGTGAAATTCTGTTGTATCTGCGAAGTGATTATTGATTGCATGTTAAAGATCCGACAGTGTTGAGTGATATATTAAGTAAGGAATCACATATTTATGTTCCATCTAAGGTTGCAGACACTTGAGTCCTACAACCACCCCTACCTCTACCTCAGGTGAGACCTCATCTTCTTCGCAGGTGTTGTCGAAAGGGTTGGTAGTTAGGATTTTGTTGGTGCATTTTTGTAGTGTTGAACCCTGGGTATACCCCTGTTCCAATACCATCTGCTGAATTGATCTATCTTGGTGTTCTACAACTCCATTTTGTTGAGGAGTACCTAAAATAATATATTCTCTTTTAATTCCATGTCTGTCACAAAATTATTTGAAATCTCTTGACATAAATTCTCCTCCCCTGTCTGAGAGAATTGCCTTTAACTCCCTTCTTGTATAATTCTTAGCTAATGCCTTAAAATTTTTGAACTTATCAAACACATCATATTTTTATCTCAGAAAGGCAACCCACATAAGTCTGGAGAAGTCATCAATGACTAGCATAAAGTAACATTCTCCTCCAATTCCTTCCTTTCATGATGATCCACACAGATGCATATGAACAATTTGAAGTGGTTTCTCTGAATATGTGAAACTCTTCGATTTGAATTGAGAATGAGTCAACTTCCCCATTTGAAATGATTCACATACAAAGTTATTAGGCTTAGATATTCTTGGAATTTATTTCACAGTGCCTTCATTATTCAGTTTGACAATATGATCAAAATTCAGGTGTCCAAGCCTTTTGTGCCATAACCAACTTTCATCAAATTTGCTTCAATGAAATTTCTCCTTATCTTCCTTCAGAACATATACATTGTTTTTAGTTCTAACCCCTTTTGCAGTCAACTCTCTTGTGTTTACTGTCTTTATTTTACAATTCTTGGCAGTGAAAGTGACTTCACATCCTCTGTCACATTTCTGACTGACACTAAGAAGATTATGCCTTAAACCATCGAAAAATAATACATCTTGAGCTTTGCTTCTTCCATTACTTAAACTTACTAGAACTTTATCTCTGATATTTCCTAGAGCTTCATTTCCAAAGGTCACGCTCCATGATTTATTTTCCTTGAGTAATAGGAACTTACTTTTGTCACCCGTGATATGACTGGAGCATCCGTTGTCAATATACCAGGGGTCTTTTTTTTTTTTAGATGACAACACTAATCCACACTTGTTATCTTCATTATTCTTCCAAACCTTGACATTTTCATCTCTGTGATTTGAATCTGGCTTATGGTTCTTTAAGCGACAGTCTATAGCTTTAAGTCCATAATTATCGAAGATGTAACATTTTGGTTCATTGAATAAAGGATCATAATGATTGTTATGTTTAATCTGTGTCCTTTTCCTAGCCATCACATGATTTGCAGTCTGTGGTTGTTTGTTACTTGGTTGTATCATTCTTTGTTGTGTTAGATATTTATTCCTTGGCTATCTTGATTGCTCATGTCTAAATCTTAAAGAACAATTTATAGCTTTGTGGCCAAATTTAGAGCAGTAAAAACAATATCCATAGAAAAAATCTTTGTACCTGGAAAATGGTTGTCTTCTTTGAGCAGGTCGATTTCTTCCATGCTAATGATTTCCTTGAGTAGAGGGTGTATTATTTATTTGTTCTATAGATTCAGTTCTGGTAGCTTTTCCTTCACTCCTCCTTGGTGGATGATTCTCTTCATTTGTTTCTGCAGGTTTTTTGTTGTCAATGGTTGTAGATTTGACAAACTTGATAGATTATTTGTTGCTTGGCTGACCACTACTTGATCCCTCTTCATAACCCAAACCAGTTTTCAACTTTGAATTCCTTTGTTGATTCAGAATGGAGGCTTATCCTTCTGGTCCTTTAATACTTGTCAGATTTTGATGATATAAGGCCTGGAATTTCTCTAGATCTTTTCTGATAGTCACTACTTCAACTTCCAATTTTTCACCTTTTGTTTCGACTTCTTTCAATTGTTGTTTGAGGATGTCTTCAATGTTCTTAGATTCTTCTAACTTAACCTTCAACAGAGCAATTTCTTCAGTTGGTTCATTGCATGTTTTCTCATACCTGAGTAGTAACTGTTTTTCTTTTCTTTTCTTTTCTCTGAGTCTATCAATCTCTTCCATGGCACTGACAAGTTCTCCTTCAAGATATACTATTGCTTCACAATCAACGAACTCACTCCCTGTATATTCAATGTTTATATATTCTAAAGATATTAGCATGATATCATTTATTTTATCTTCAATAGAAGAGTCACTTCTTTCATCATCTGAGGGATCATCATCATTGTTTACACAAAAACTTTTCTTCTTAAAATTATTCTCTTTATAGACCTTCTTGTGTTTGTGATTCTCTTCATCGTCATATGTCTGATCCTTTATTTTGTGAGGACACTTAGATGAAAAATGACCTATCTTACCATAGTTGAAACATTTGAAGGGAAGTTTACCTTTGTATTTACTTGATCCTTTCTTCAGCCTTCTCACAAAATTTTCTTCAATCTCATCTATATCGGAATCTGTGTTTTTCTCTACTTTAAAAGATGCCTCTCTTGTAGTGGATTTACCTTTGGTGATTATCATTTCATAAGAAGTTAGGGTTCTAAGAACTTGATCTAGTGTCAACGTTTTGAGATCATCTATTTTCTCTATAGAAGAGACCTTTGAGTTAAATCTACCAGAAAGAGATCTTAGTATTTCTAGACTAGAAAAGATTCATCTATTGTTTCAACTAGGCATTTCATAGTGTTGACAATTTATTCTATATGTAAGAAGTACTTACTGATAGTTTCATATTCATCCATCTTTAACTACTCAAATTTCAGTCTGTGAGTCTAAAGTTTTGCATCTTTCACCTTTTCATTACCTTCATAACTAGTTATCAGCTTCTCCCACATAACTTTTGTTGAATCACAGTGCATGATTTTGACAAACTCAGCTTCAACAAGTCCACTGAGGATGGAATTCATTGATTTTTCATTAAAGATAAACTCCATCTTATCATGTTTTGAGGCCAAGACTGCAGGCTTCACATATCCCGTTTCAATGAAATCCCAAACATCAGCACCCAAAGACATTAAATGTGTTCTCATCCTTATTTTCCAGAAGGAAAAGTTTGTTCCATCAAACAGAGGGGGTCTATTAGTTGAACTTCCATCATGACTAGTCATGTTCAAGATTAAGGATCTACCTTTCATCAAAGGAACCTAATTTGATACCATTTGTTGGAAATATAACTAAGAGGGGGGGGTGAATCAGTTATTTAAATACACTTGAAACTTTTCTAGTTATTTTTTATTCCTTCTAGATAATTATTTAATGTGTTGTTGATAACTTAACATGCATAGATATAAAATATTTGATCAATCACACAGAATACATAGGCACACTGATTTTCATGAGGAAACCCATAAAGGGTGAATACCTATTCTTCTTAGGATGTCAATTAAGATCCAAATTTCATCTACATCACAGTCTTTGAGCTCCAACTCAAATATGAGGCTATAACCTCTGATATAAATCTACAACTTGCAGAGAGCACCAAATCTCAGATTTCTCTAGAACCAACTAGATGGAAGCACCAACTCCCAGGTTTCTCTAGCACCCACTAGATGGAAGCACCAACTAGAATTTAGAGGACTGCAATCCTCCCTAGCACCACCCTACCACCCTGATTGAAACTTACAAAAATTTACTTACTTTCTCTGTCTCTAATATGGTCTCTTACAACTCCATGTCTCCTCAACCTTCTTCAACTTCTATAGTGTGTTCCGCTTCTGCCTCTTTCTACTTTTATGCTCTTCTCTTTTTCCCCCTGCGTACCACCCCACTGTTCATTTTTTCGTATTCATTTTATGCTTTGTGCATACACTGCATTCCTTTACAGTGCACCTCTTCTCTGATCCTTTTTTGCTTCTTACTACCACCTTCTACGCTCATCCATCAGTTCCTGAAAAGCACATTCTCTGCATGTATTTATCATGCCAAGTCCTCTGCCAGATCATACTGGCAACTCTTCGTCACCATAGCTCTGTGTTTCATCTCAATTATATATATCCTCTTCTATGTTATGCATGTCATATTTTTTCCCAGTTCTCTCCCAGGTCCTCATCGCAACTCTGCCACTTTACTGGTGGTTACTCACTTTCTATTAATCATCAATGCCCATTATCCTGAGATTTATTTTCTTCACTAGAAGTTACCGTTAGTCATTTTATTCGCTATAGGTAAATCAGTCCTAAGCCCCTTCCTTTACGTGACCACTGGCGGTGACCACACGCCTATTCAAAAAGCGCTTCACGATCTTGATCTAACGAGTTTTATCTCCTTATTTCGATATGATCTTGGATGATGATCTCACGTGACCATGCGATTGCAGGTGGGGCCAAAGTCAGTTTGAGGGAAACCCTCTTTTCACCCCGCAATTCACTACAGAGCTCCACATATTCCTTTGGCGATACCGTGGTTTTGATTGTGGCCCGCTCAAGAAAAATCAAGAACCGAGCATGTTCTGGCCCTGCAATTGAGCATGACCATTGATCTCCAATCCCTTGTCATTGCCACTCGATCAAACATTGTTATCTTCCTTACTTTCCTCCTTCCACATGTGATCCCAGATCTCCACGATATATTGACACATAGTTGTCTTCCAAATCAACGACCATGATTTATTTCGTGATCTGGGCTTCAGGAGTTTCAAATATCAAACCTTGATTTCCTCCATATGTCAATATTCCGGAGTTGATGATATGCAGACACATGTCCTCCTTAATCCAATGAATATCCTCTACTCCGGGACTTCGGCCTTCAACAATTTCAAACCTTTCTCCTTCGTGTTTTCCCTGAGTAGTTTCGCCCAGAGTCAATGATATATTGACACGTACCCTCCTGCACGATCAACGATCATAAGTGACTTCGGCCCTTCAGGACTTTAGTCTGATCGCTGCTTCATTCTCCTCCAGAGTGGTCACCTACTAAATAAGTCATAGGTGGTAGAGACTGCTTGTTGTCGGTTAATACTTCCACTTACACTGTCCTTCCACTGTACTAGATCAACGGTTGAGAATGCACCTGAAGTGATCTTTAGATTGGATGACTCGTATCCACTTCAGGACTTAGGGCATATGTTGGTGGTAAAACTCCCAAAGTAAAACTCTCGAAGTGACATAACATTACACACGTCACCTGTTGACTTGGCACGGGTCGAGTGGTTTCCACGTGTCCTTGCTGATGAGGTCTGCCACATGTCCTTGTTGAGGCAGTTTGCTGACGTGGTCACCTGATGTGAAACATATTCATCTCCTTGATATAATGGTCAGAATAATATTCTTCATATCTTATGGTCCTTACTCATTTTAGACGATCTGACACTTGAGATCTTCTTCGGATGATCCGACGGTTGAGAATTTTTTTCAGCTCTCCGACTCTCTAGGCTTCAGTTATTTCAAATCTCAAACTGAAACTCTCAAAGTGATTTCTATGGAGCTCACGATCCATCGCCATGTATCCCTCTAGATCTGATGGTTGAAATTTACTACGACTCTTCATCTCTCCGAACTTTGGGAATTTCAAATCTCAAATTGAAAAATATTGAAGTGAGATTTTTCTGGAGCGTAACCTCCTCACATATTTAGACCTAAAAAAAATGATGTTCATTTGATAAAGATCTTAGATCAAATGATCGATCTATCTGCGATGCAACTTTGCCTTGGATTAAATCCAACGGCTCTTCATCTTTGTTTATCCTATCCTTCCACTTAATTTGATCCGATGGCCGACGAAGATTAGGATAATCAAATTCTCAAACCTTGTACCTCGTTTATCCTATCCTTCACTTAATATTATCCAATGGTCGTGAAGACTCTCGAAGCAGATCCATGATAAAAGATTTTTATCCTGATCAAATTTCTGTACTATGCTTTTCCCTTCTGACCTTTGATCTCTGCATATTGTTCGTTTCTCCTCCTGAGCATATGTTTTTCCTATTTTCCATCGTCATTGTTGTTATTGCCATCAAAGACAAGCACATGCTTCCTATAAAATATGCCAACACGTACATCATACAACACATGGAAGGTGTGCTAACATGGAAGGTGTGTTGATTGGGCAGTGTTTGATGACATGGTTGAATGATTGTGTGACACTTGGAATTTATTGGGTGAATGTGAAGGTGCCATGTGGCCCGGTCCTAGGATGCCACGTGGCACCCCTCTATTGGTCATTGGTTATTGGAAAAAGTTTGGGTCCACGGGAGTCGACCCCATGACCTCTCGTCCGGGCTAGTGTCTTGGTAGAGTCGGGCTACCAGCCCGCCCTTGGTGTCTCTTTTTAAACCATGGCATAAAACCTCTATTTAATTTTGAATATGTTATATATTTTGGAGGAAAAGGGTTGGGGCACTACCTCACCATATGCCTTTCCATATTCACATGGGAATCATTACCCAAGTGTCATCCCTCAGTTTCATTATCTACACCATGTGACTCGGATACCAACCATTGGTGTGGGGGTTTTTGGAACAACCCTGGAACCTAGCCCCAAATCTCGGTCCGNGGGGGGGTGAATCAGTTATTTAAATACACTTGAAACTTTTCTAGTTATTTTTTATTCCTTCTAGATAATTATTTAATGTGTTGTTGATAACTTAACATGCATAGATATAAAATATTTGATCAATCACACAGAATACATAGGCACACTGATTTTCATGAGGAAACCCATAAAGGGTGAATACCTATTCTTCTTAGGATGTCAATTAAGATCCAAATTTCATCTACATCACAGTCTTTGAGCTCCAACTCAAATATGAGGCTATAACCTCTGATATAAATCTACAACTTGCAGAGAGCACCAAATCTCAGATTTCTCTAGAACCAACTAGATGGAAGCACCAACTCCCAGGTTTCTCTAGCACCCACTAGATGGAAGCACCAACTAGAATTTAGAGGACTGCAATCCTCCCTAGCACCACCCTACCACCCTGATTGAAACTTACAAAAATTTACTTACTTTCTCTGTCTCTAATATGGTCTCTTACAACTCCATGTCTCCTCAACCTTCTTCAACTTCTATAGTGTGTTCCGCTTCTGCCTCTTTCTACTTTTATGCTCTTCTCTTTTTCCCCCTGCGTACCACCCCACTGTTCATTTTTTCGTATTCATTTTATGCTTTGTGCATACACTGCATTCCTTTACAGTGCACCTCTTCTCTGATCCTTTTTTGCTTCTTACTACCACCTTCTACGCTCATCCATCAGTTCCTGAAAAGCACATTCTCTGCATGTATTTATCATGCCAAGTCCTCTGCCAGATCATACTGGCAACTCTTCGTCACCATAGCTCTGTGTTGCATCTCAATTATATATATCCTGTTCTATGTTCTGCATGTCATATTTTTTTCCGGTTCTCTCCCAGGTCCTCATCGCAACTCTGCCACTTTACTGGTGGTTACTCACTTTCTATTAATCATCAATGCCCATTATCCTGAGATTTATTTTCTTCACTAGAAGTTATCGTTAGTCATTTTATTCGTTATAGGTAAATCAATCCTAAGCCCCTTCCTTTACGTGACCACTGGCGGTGACCACACGCCTATTCAAAAAGCGCTTCACGATCTTGATCTAACGAGTTTTAGCTCCTTATTTCGATATGATCTTGGATGATGATCTCACATGACCATGCGATTGCAGGTGGGGCCAAAGGCAGTTTGAGGGAAACCCTCTTTTCACCCCGCAATTCACTACAGAGCTCCACATATGCCTTTGGCGATACCGTGGTTTTGATTGTGGCCCGCTCAAGAAAAATCAAGACCCGAGCATGTTCTGGCCCTGCAATTGAGCATGACCATTGATCTCCAATCCCTTGTCGTTGCCACTCGATCAAAGATTGTTATCTCCCTTCCTTTCCTCCTTCCACACGTGATCCCAGATCTCCACAATCTATTGACACGTAGCTGTCTTCCAAATCAACGACCATGATTTATTTCGTGATCTGGGCTTCAAAAGTTTCAAATCTCAAACCTTGATTTCCTCCATATGTCAATATTTCGGAGTTGATGATATGCAGACACATGTCCTCCTTAATCCAATGAATATCCTCTACTCCGGGACTTCGGCCTTCAACAATTTCAAACCTTTCTCCTTCGCGTTTTCCCTGAGTAGTTTCGCCCAGAGTCAATGATATATTGACACGTACCCTCCTGCATGATCAACGATCATAAGTGACTTTGGCCCTTCAGGACTTTAGTCTGATCGCTGCTTCATTCTCCTCTGGAGTGGTCACCTGCTAAATAAGTCATAGGTGGTAGAGACCGCTTGTTGTCGGTTAATACTTCCACTTACACTGTCCTTCCATTGTACTAGATCAACGGTTGAGAATGCACCTGAAGTGATCTTTAGATTGGATGACTCGTATCCACTTCAGGACTTAGGGCATCTGTTGGTGGTAAAACTCCCAAAGTAAAACTCTCGAAGTGACATAACATTACACACGTCACCTGTTGACTTGGCACGGGTCGAGTGGTTGTCACGTGTCCTTGCTGACGAGGTCTGCCACATGTCCTTGTTGATGCAGTTTGCTGATGTGGTCACCTGATGTGACACATATTCATCTCCTTGATATAACGGTCAGAATAATATTCTTCAGATCTTATGGTCCTTACTCATTTCAGACGATCTGACACTTGAGATCTTCTTCGGATGATCCGACGGTTGAGAATTTTTTTCAGCTCTCCGACTCTCTAGGCTTCGGTTATTTAAAATATCAAACTGAAACTCTCAAAGTGATTTCTATGGAGCTCATGATCCATCGCCATGTATCCATCTAGATCCGATGGTTGAAATTTACTATGGCTCTTCGTCTCTCCGAACTTTGGGAATTTCAAATCTCAAATTGAAAAATATTGAAGTGATATTTTTCTGGAGCGTAACCTCCTCACATATTTAGACCTAAAACAAATGATGTTCATTTGATAAAGATCTTAGATCAAAGGATCGATCTATCTACGATGCAACTTTGCCTTGGATTAAATCCAACGGCTCTTCATCTTTGTTTATCCTATCCTTCCACTTAATTTGATCTGATGGCCGACGAAGATTAGGATAATCAAATTCTCAAACCTTGTACCCCGTTTATCCTATCCTTCACTTAATATTATCCAATGGTCTTGAAGACTCTCGAAGCAGATCCATGATCAAGGATTTTGATCCTGATCAAATTTCTGTACTACGCTTTTCCCTTCTGACCTTTGATCTCTGCATATTGTTCGCTTCTCCTCCTGAGCTTATGTTTTTCCTGTTTTCCATCGTCATTGTTGTTATTGCCATCAAAGACAAGCACACGCTTCCTATAAAATATGCCAACACGTACATCATACAACACATGGAAGGTGTGTTAACGTGGAAGGTGTGTTGATTGGGCAGTGTTTGATGACATGGTTGAATGATTGTGTGACACTTGGAATTTATTGGGTGAATGTGAAGGTGCCATGTGGCCCGGTCCTAGGCTGCCACGTGGCACCCCTCTATTGGTCATTGGTTATTGGAAAAAATTTGGGTCCACGGGAGTCGACCCCATGACCTCTCGTCCGGGCTAGTGTCTTGGTAGAGTCGGGCTACCAGCCTGCCCTTGGTGTCTCATTTTAAACCATGGCATAAAACCTCTATTTAATTTTGAATATGTTATATATTTTGGAGGAAAAGGGTTGGGGCACGACCTCACCATATGCCTTTCCATATTCACATGGGAACCATTACCCAAGTGTCATCCCTCAGTTTCATTATCTACACCATGTGACTCGGATACCAACCATTGGTGTGGGGGTTTTTGGAACAACCCTGGAACCTAGCCCCAAATCTCGGTCCGATGTAACTACATATAACCCTCTCCAGTATTGTGTGGTGCGTGTATAACGGTTAGTGCCCGGTTGGTCGGGCTAGCCCACCAACCATGACGCTTGACCAGGGACCTAAACAACATGGGTTAACCTTTATAGCACGAGGAGGTTTTGGAGTGTGGCCACATGGGCCTTACATATAACCAGGAGTCAGAATCAGAAGGGGCCAGTGCACCAACAACCTAGCACTAGGACACATGGAAGCGCCCAGGTGACCAGGAGTGCGAAAATAAGGGGTTGCACCTTTTTAATGTGCCAAAAAAGGGTTTTTATACCTTGTAATAATATTTTTAGTGATTTTCTCATCAATTTTGGGAGATTTTGGCCAATATTGGAGGATATTGGGCCCTTTTTGAGGCCATATCTTGGGGAGAAGTTAGGAGGTTTTTACCCACTTCTAGTCTATATAAACCAAATTTTCTTGAAGCCATGGGAGGAGGTTCAAGACAATATTATGCTCAAGGATTGTTGAGCCAAAGCCATTTTTCTGCAGGGAAGCCATTGAGGAGAGCACCTTTGCAGACCATTTCTGGGAGCTCCATTCATCCGATTTCAGTGCCGTCAGTTTTGTTGGGTTGTTGAGATCTGGTAGAACAAGACCAGATCAATTTGTAACCTTTTTAGCACTGTTATGATGTAATTTTAAATATTTGAACATAAATAAGAAAGCCTCAACCACTGAGACAATGTCCATGAGACGTAGGCGAGATTGTCGAAATCTATTATCGACTTATCTTGTTATGGTTTGTTGTTTCTTATTTATTATTTCCAAATCTGTATAATTTTATATGGATGCCTTGTTTCTTCATTAATTCTTCCTCTTTCATTAGTTTCCTAAATGGTAAATTAACTCATGCAAAATAACTCAACCATTGTCGTTTAAAAGTTCTTTTCGGATCAAGTGGTATCAGAGCTAGTTGACTGTTGGTTTTTGAGTTTTCATGTTAACCAGGGAAAGGCTGAATCGTGGTGAAGGTGAGCTTGTTGAAGAGAATCCATTGATTGGATTGAAAAAGAGAAATTCTCAAAGTGAGAAGATGGCATCGGAAGAGGGACTTTCTCATGATGAGAAAGAGTTTCGAAAGACTTTCTTCACCATGTCGAAGATGATGAAGGTTTTGTATGAGGATTACTTGGAATGGAAGAGACTAAATCTAGGTGAATCTTCAAAGCTCAAAATTGAATAAGGAGAGGATCCTCCTCAAATTCCTCCTTCGCATCCTTCTTCTCCATCAACTTCTTCTTCTTCAAGTTCAAGTTCTAAATCCACTGCAAGAAAACATTCTAGTAAACATAAACAAGAAATGCCTTTACTAAAACTTGATGGGAAATTTGAATTACCTATGTATGATGGTGAAGTCAATGAAGCGAGGTTTGATAATTGGGTCAGACAGATGGAGGTTTATTGTAGTGTGCAAAAAATCAAGGATGATGCAACTCAAATCAAATTGGCATCACTTCGTCTTGCAGGCACAACACTCATCTGGTGGCAAAACAAGTTGCAAAATGGCACACAACAGGTGGGTAATGTATTTCCATCATGGCAAGTTTTTGTTACTACACTTAGAAAGCAATTCTATCCTTTAGGTTATAAAGATAAATATTTAATTGAATGGCAAGCTCTTAAACTAAGAAAAGGACAAACAGTGCAAGAGTACACAAATGGGTTTCATAAAATGGCATTGATGTTAGATATTCCTTTACATACCCAAGAAAATATTATGAAGTATATAGGAGGTTTACCTACACATATTTGTAACACTGTATTTATGTTTGGACCTACTAATCTTGATGAGGTTTTTGTTCAAGAAACATACATTGAAGCAGGGAAAACAAGGGTTGGTGTATCAGGGGAATCATCTTCGAGAAAAGAGGACAAAAGGAAGTGGAATGGAAAGAACGAAAATTCAGTGGCAAGAAAGGAAGAGAATCCCTCTTACAAGCATTGCAAGAAAGAAGGGTATGATAAGGACCATTGTTGGCAATTGCATCCTAAGAAGAGATCGAAGGGGTTCAACGAAAGGAAAGGGAGGAAAACATTTGCAACAACATCATGACCAATCAGACTTGGGATCAGATTCAGGTGATGAATCTAAAGTCTCATTGGTTGGTTTGGCAGGTAAAATTGGTGATGGATTTGATTCTAGAAGTAAATTATTTCACATAAGGGTCATAATGAGGCATACTAAGGTCGACACATTGATAGATAGTGGATCTCAATCTAACTTGATTTCAGAGGAATTGGTTAAAAAATTGGGAATAAACACTCAGATGCATCATAAGCCTTACTCACTTAAATGGATAAGAAACAATCATAAATTGCACATAACCAAGCAGTGCACATTAATATTTTCAATTTCATCTAAGTTTTTGGATGAGGTAACATGTGATGTGGTGCCACTCAATGAATTTGGAATGGTCTTAGCCAATCCTTACTTGTATGATCGCAAAGAAATCTTCTACAGGGAAAAGAATCAATATCACTTAACCAAAGCAGGTCAAGAATATGTTGTTCATGATCATCATTTAAAGGCAAATAAATCTCTTCAAACTATGGAACAATTAATAAAGGTGGCTCATGCAAGAAACACACATATAGTTGTTTCAAATCAAGTCATTGATCTTAAGCAAAAACAAGAGATGATTGTAGAATGGAAGATCAATCACACTTTGCTTCAAGATAAGATAATGTCATGCAAATATTACAAACATATTTGCTCATTTGCAGTCATTTTTATGATGTTATCATTAGTAATGTTGTCAACATGGATGATAGTGGCTTCAATAAGATGTGACAGAGTACAAATGGCTAACAATCTGTTGTTAGTTATCATGATTGTTTTATAGTTGATCTTGATGAGACAGGTGCACATGACATATTTTAAAGATAGAGAATAAGTCAGGTGGCCTATCCCATACTTGATGATTGGTTAGTAACCTTTTGAAGGACCAAAAGGTATTTAGTGGGGAGGTGTGATCCAGAATTGGATCTCGACACCAAAATGGGTCCAGGAAGGACTAAAAATCAAAGTGCTCAGAATGGATTCAAAATGGACGTGTGTGTAGGTCTCATTGATACGACCCCAATGCAACTTCAATGGGCTCAAACAAACATCGTATTCTCAATATATCGTGGTCTGTTCATTTTGTCAAACAGGAAAAAAAATATATGTTGACTGTACAGTCCGTACAGTGCTAACTTGCAACTGACTATATAGGCCCTATGGCCATACAACTGACATGATAGGGTATGTTAGTGCTGACATGGGCAGGTACAGGTGGACCAGTCAGAGTGTGACACATGGCACCACTACAAGGATGACACATGGCACAGGTTGACGTGGCAAGGTACAGTGGAAGGTACAATGGATGTTGACGCATGGAAAAAGTTGTACAACATATGACATGTGACAGGTGTGTTGAATGGGCAGTGTTTATTGACATGGTTGAGTGACTATGTGACACTTTTCATTTATTGGGCGAATGTGAAGGTGCCACGTGGCCCAGTCCTGGGATGCCATGTGGCACCCCTCTATTAGTCATTGGTTATTGGCAAAATTTTGGTTTCACATGAGTCGACCCCATGACCTCTCGTCTGGGCTAGTGTCTTGTCAGAGCCAAGCTACCAGCCTGCCCTTGGTGTCTCTTGTTAAACCATGGAATAAAACCTCTATTTAAGTTTGAATATGTTATATATTAGGGTGGAAAAGGGTTGGCTCTTAGCCCCGACCCTTGGCACATACGACCTCGCCATATGCCTTGCCATATTCACACAGGAACCATTACCCAAGTGTCAGCCCTCGATTTCGTTATCTACACCATGGGACTTGAATACCAACCATTGGCGCGAAGGTTTTTGGAACAACCCTAGAACCTAGCCCTAGATCTCGGTCCCGTGTAACTACATATGACCCTCTCTGGTATTGTTTGGCGTGTGGATAACGGTTAGTGCCCGGTCGATTTAGCTAGCTCGCTAACTAGGGCACTTGAACAGAGGCCTAAACAATAGGGTTTAACCTTTATAGTGTGAGGAGGTTTTGGAGTGTGGCCACATGGGCCTTACATATAACCAGGAGTCAGAATCAGAGGGGGCCAGCGCACCAACAGCCTAGCGTTGGGCCACATGGAAGCGCCCAAGTGACCAGGA